>NC_069405.1:2587673-2699437 GCF_026875155.1 Cherax quadricarinatus
GACGAGGATGAGGCAGGACTGCAAAGAGACCTGGAGAGGCTGGACATGTGGTCCATTTAACTGGCTTCTCGAATTCAATCCAGCCAAATGCAAAGTCATGAAGATTGGGGAGGGGCAAAGAAGACCGCAGACAGAGTATAGGTAGGTGGACAAAGACTACAGCCTCACTCGGGGAGAAAGACCTTGGGGTGACCAACCATAACACCGAGCACATCCCCGGAGGCACACATAAACCCAAAATAACCGCTGCAGCATACGGGCGCCTGGCAAACCTGAAAAATAGCGTTCCGATACCTTAATAAGGAATCGTTAAAGACACTTTTACACTGTGTTTTAGGCCCATACTGGAGTATGCAGCCCCAGTCTGGAACCCACACCTGGTCAAGCACGTCAAGAAGTTAGAGAAGTACAAAGGTTTGCAAAAAGGGCTAGTCCCAGAGCTCAAGGGAATGCGTACGAGAAAGGTTAAGGGAAATCGGACTGACACACTGGAGGACAGAAGGGTCAGGGAGACATGATAACGACATACAAGATACTGGGGGGGAAATAGACAAGGGGGAACAGAGATAGGATGTTCCAGAGAGGGGACCAGGGACAAGGGGTCACAACTGGAAGCTGAAGACTCGGACGAGTCACAGGGACGTTAGGAAGTATTTCTTCAGTCATAGAGTTGTCAGCAAGTGGAATAGCCTAGCAAGTGAAGTAGTGGAGGCAGGAACCATACATAGTTTTAAGAAGAGGTATGACAAAGCTCAGGAAGCAGAGAGAGAGAGGATCCAGTAGCGATCAGTGAAGAGGCGGGGCCAGGAGCTGAGTCTCGACCCCTGCAACCACAATTAGGTGAGTACAATTAGGTGAGTACCCAGGTATCTATTTTACACTGATGGGCGAACAGGGACAGCAGGTGTCTTATGGAAACACGTCCCTAATATTTTTCAGCCGTACCGGAGGAGATTCGAACCCCGGACCTCAGTGTTTGAGCTGAGTGCGCTAGCGATCCAGACACGGACCCAGTGGCCTGGTTTTAAGGCTCCCGCTTCACACACGGAGGGCCCGGGTTCGATTCCCGCTGGGGTAGAAACATTTCGACACGTTTCCTTACACCTGTTGTCCTGTTCACCTAGCAGCAAATAGGTACCTGGGTGTTAGTGGACTGGTGTGGGTCGCATCCTGGGGGACAAGATTAAGGACCACAATGGAAATAAGTTAGACAGTCCTCGATGACGCACTGACTTTCTTGGGTTATCCTGGGTGGCTAACCCTCCGGGGTTAAAAATCCGAACGAAATGTTATCTTATCTTAAGTTTATTCGGACACAAATAGTTACATAGATAATCATACATAGCAACATACAGTTACATAGATAATCATACATAGCAACATACAGTTACATAGATAATCATACATAGCAACATACAGTTACATAGATAATCATACATAGCAACATACAGTTACATAATCATACATAGCAACATACAGTTACATAGATAATCATACATAGCAACATACAGTTACATAATCATACATAGCAACTTATACATAGAGAAGTTAGGGTAAGACAAAAAAGACAAAGTGACATATTATGAGATAGTTTCCGGTGAAGCTGAGCTCAATAAGACGTAAAGTTTAGTGTCCCTTAACAACCTTAACAACAAGACGGTGAAGCTGAGCTCAATAAGACGTAAAGTTTAGTGTCCCTTATACAACCTTAACAACAAGACGGTGAAGCTGAGCTCAATAAGACGTCAAGTTTAGTGTCCCTTAACAACCTTAACAACAAGACGGTGAAGCTGAGCTCAATAAGACGTCAAGTTTAGTGTCCCTTAACAACCTTAACAACAAGACGGTGAAGCTGAGCTCAATAAGACGTCAAGTTTAGTGTCCCTTAACAACCTTAACAACAAGACGGTGAAGCTGAGCTCAATAAGACGTCAAGTTTAGTGTCCCTTAACAACCTTAACAACAAGACGGTGAAGCTGAGCTCAATAAGACGTCAAGTTTAGTGTCCCTTAACAACCTTAACAAACAAGACGGTGAAGCTGAGCTCAATAAGACGTCAAGTTTAGTGTCCTTAACAACCTTAACAACAAGACGGTGAAGCTGACTCATAAGACGTCAAGTTTAGTGTCCCTTAACAACCTTAACAACAAGACGGTGAAGCTGAGCTCAATAAGACGTCAAGTTTAGTGTCCCTTAACAACCTTAAACAAGACGGTGAGCTGAGCTCAATAAGACGAAGTTTTAGTGTCCCTTAACAACCTTAACAACAAGACGGTGAAGCTGAGCTCAATAAGACGTAAAGTTTAGTGTCCCTTAACAACCTTAACAACAAGACGGTGAAGCTGAGCTCAATAAGACGTAAAGTTTAGTGTCCCTTAACAACCTTAACAACAAGACGGTGAAGCTGAGCTCAATAAGACGTAAAGTTTAGTGTCCCTTAACAACCTTAACAACAAGACGGTGAAGCTGAGCTCAATAAGACGTCAAGTTTAGTGTCCCTTAACAACCTTAACAACAAGACGCCTCACCTCCACCTTGATCAAATACATAATACCACAATGGCTGCCCAGAAATTCACTTTATCTTTCTCGAAGACAATAGAGAAGAAGTGTCTTCAGCCTTCAGCCATCAGGAACGAGGTTCCAGCTGAAGTCAAGAACACAACTGAAGTTTTACAATCCATCGAGGAAAATGTCTTGAAAACGTAGCTATTACTAGATTATGTGCTGTGTAGTCCTACGGGTTTAGCGCTCACCCATGATTATAATAATACTAGATTATGTAAGTTTATTTAGGCACAGGTACTGCTTCTTACGGATTTATTGCTTATGATTATAATCCCCTCAAGGGAGGTTCCTTGATGTTGGTGAGAGGCTCTTGATCTAGGGCATTGGATCTGTGCTCCAGTTCCTGAAATGTGCCGGAATACCTTCCATTCCCCCCCCACTTACGTTGTATAATCCTACGCGTTTAGCGCTTCCCCATTATTATAATAATAATTATAATAATAGGCACAGGTAGACATAAGTATAATTATACATAAATTACCGAGGATAACCAAAAAAAAATCTGATTTATTTCCATTAGGGTCCTTGCAGTACCTTATTATTTAAATCTTAAGTGTTAAAACAGTTGAGTAATTCATTGTAAATGCACGTCCCATGCAGTTATACTGGTGAGGGCTCTTGATCCAAGGATCTAGAGTTATACTCCCTTTAGCTCCGATGTGAATACCTCCTATTACCCAGATCACTTTGACTTTTTCGGGTTATTCTACGTAAGCTTTATGTAACTGTATGATAATTTGTGTAACTATATTTATCTTTACCTGTACCTAAATAAACTTACTTATTTCCATTGGGATCCTTGACCCCAATAGAAATAAGTTATCTTGTCTGAAATTTTTTTGGATTATCCTAGGTAGTGTACACTATGTATGATAATTGTACGTATGTGTACCTGTGCCTAAATAAGACAACATAGTAATACCTGTAAATCTGAACGTGCAGACATGAGGGTTCTGCTGTACCATCATTGCTTTATAATGATAACATGCTCCTTTTTAAGTTGCTTACTAATCATATGAAAATACCTTGAATAATTTTAAATGTTTAATTTTCAGAGATGGTCCAACAGAGGAAGAAGAGTTGGTCATTCCACTGGTGAAGGCAGACAGAGCTGCAGTCTTCCAAAAATTGGTGGAAAAGCTCAAGGAATCAAAACGTAAAGAGGAAGACGAAGAAGGTTCAAAGAACCCTGCAACTGAGGAGGAAACGAACAAAGAACAACCCAGGATCTTAACACTGGATGAACAAGCTGAAGCGGCATTGTTGGAAGGTTGGAAATTTGAGCAAACTGAGAGTGAATTTTGGTAACATGGTTAATTAAAAAGTACTTTGAAACCTAGATGTGTGTGCGGACGTGCGTATTGGAATATTATATATAAGTGTAGTATGGTAGGAAGTAGGTATAACATATTGGAGATGGGTCTTTGCAAGGGCTGCAATGTAACAGAACATGGAACTTTCAAGGTTGAAATTTTAGTTTTTCATATTTTATTTTAATCTAAATTTTGTTATTACCTATGTATTGTGTATTTTTTGGTAGAAAAATAAGTTTTCAGCATTTTAGCTATTTGTTTTTTATAATGCATTTGAAAATTATCAAATGATTTTTGCCATTCTTTCTAATTGTCTTCATTTCTTGCAGTGTTCTTGTAGATTGTTCCTCCTATTTCTTTAAGTGTATATCATTTATATTCTTATGTACTTACATTACAGTAAGTCTTGTTCAAGAATCAAAATTTATTGAAATTTATTTAAAAAATACAGTAGGTAGGTATATTCATTTAAATATGAAGTTGGCATATAGTATTCATGTAAAAATCATATGCTTAAGTATACCTTATTTCTCCCATATTCAGTCATTGCATTATCGTATAAGTACTGTATATTTTCAGAGAGCAAGAGGAGGCTTGACACTTACAGTGACCGAGGGACAAATGACAATTTTTCCATCTCCTTGACCGCTAAGGAAGAGAAACTTGAAACTAAAGTAGTTGACCTTGGTAAAGAATCTTCTCTTGATGATTATGATCAGGTAATTAATATACCATATTTAATCATACACTTACTCTCTTCTCGTTACTGTGAAGACTTACTCAGCCCTGTAACAACTTCAGACAGTATTACCAAGGCTGGCTCCTCCTCAGAAAAATTAATGAATAGAAAAAGAAATAATTCACAAAGATAAACATTTTATTATTTATTAATGCAAATGTAAAACAGTGAAACATGAAGGTGTATCCTATTTGAAAGAAAAATGAAAAATGAAATGAAAAAATGACATTGGAATTCAAAGCTAATATGTACATTTATACTGGGGTGTCTGGTGGAGGTTGACACCGTCTTGTAGAAATTGTAGCCGTTACTGATGATGGGGGGGGGGGGGGGTCACAGGTGTTGGTGACAACCCAACGGCTAGTTCTTCACCGAGTCTATATAGCCTTGAATAGTCAGTCCAGATGACAGGAAAGCAGGTTCTTTACCACTACAAAGATGAGGGGTTGTTGTCTGCTATAGCTTACAGTTAATCAGGTTGGTAGACCCAAAAAGTGACGTCTCCGGACTTTTACAAAAGTCCTTCTCCTTCAACACTTCTCGTTGGTTAGCAGGTGACCCGATCTGTCATTCCAAGAGTTGTGCTGGGAGCTGTGAGTCGAGTGATTACTGTTTGACCGGAGCCCCACATGTCACCTTGGGTGGGGAGAAAGGGGGGGAGGGGATAGCGGGAGCTAGACTTACCCTACCTTAACAAGCAGCCGGCAATCAAACTATCGTTACCATATAATCACTCGCTACTCCTATCTGTTGAACTTTTCCCTCACACTCCCCCATACTAAGACTTATAGTCAAGGAGTATAAGAAGAATAGGCGAGGAAAAAGTTCTAAAATGTGGAAGTCGCATAAGGCAACAAATCTACTGACTGTCACGACTTAACCAGTCAGAGATATAATTGGATGAACCATTGATATACACAATATGGAACTTAAAAGCTTGGAGTCCACCTCAAGAGGCGACTGTTGGTTCCCTTAAAAGTTTCCTAGGTACAGTATATCAAAGGTTTGTGATCCATTTCTAAAACAAATTCTTTTCCCAGTAAATAAAATTTAAGTTTGGAGATACCCCACACAAGGGCCAAACATTCCTTTTCTATGGTGGAGTATCTTGTTTCTGCAGGAGGGAAGTTTTAGATTTAATAAATATACAGGAACTAGGAGTGTGTGTACAGTGGACCCCCGCATAACGATTACCTCCGAATGCGACCAATTATGTAAGTGTATTTATGTAAGTGCATTTGTACGTGTATGTTTGGGGGTCTGAAATGGACTAATCTACTTCACAATATTTCTTATGGGAACAAATTCGGTCAGTACTGGCACCTGAACATACTTCTGGAGTGAAAAAATATCGTTAACTGGGGGTCCACTATATTTTGTGCAGTAAGCACCTGACACCTATTGCAAGAACTATACTTCTTTGTAACCTGTAAGTACATACATGCTTGGCCAAAAATAAAGTGTGCTTGAGTTTATGCCACATCTTACGATGGGCCAAGTGTTTGGTCACTGGCAAATCATGAGTCATTTGAAGAACAGTCTCTTGACATGGTTTAGGAACAACAAGGAGGGAATAATCTATCGCTGAAGAATGAGATTTAACCCTTTCAGGGTCCAAGGCCCAAATCTGAAGTGGTGCCCCAGTGTCCAAGAATTTTCAAGAAAAAAATTTGTTATTTTTTCTTATGAAATCGTAGAGAATCGTTTTGTGAAGGTAATAAAACAAAAAGTACGAAATTTGGTGGAAAATTGACGAAATTATGCTCGCGAATTTTGATGTGTCATCGATATTTACGAATCGGCGATTTTGCCGACTTTGACTCCCATTTTAGGCCAATTACATTATTCCAATCAACCAAATTCTTAGCTATTTCACTAGTATTACTTCTATTCTATCGATTGAGCACAAGAAATCGCCAAGTCAACTGTTTCAACTACAAAATAAAGTGATTGGAAATTGTTAATTTGGCCAATTTAACACAAAGTTCAAAATATTCCAATTTCAAAATAGGCTCCAGAATAAACAATGTAGGTATTCCTGGAACTAAACTAACATTTCCTCTGTTCATTAGTTACATTTTGAGGCTTTACAAATAAATTCCATTTTGATTTTTTATTCACATAATGAATTTTTATTCACACCAAAAAATAGAAGATTTACTGTTATGCAATACTGTAATAATTGTAATAAATATCATCACCATATTTGTGAATGTATAATTAGACCCACCAGCTGACGTGTATTAGATGTGTGAGGTCGTTTGTTTACTCTTGAATATCGGCAAAAATTTAACATTTCCGCTACTTTGAGCTCAGTTTCAAGCCATTTCCAGTGCTAAAACCAATCAAAATCATCTCTATTTCTGTAATATGTCTTCCATTCTATCAAATGAGACCAAGAAATCGCAAATACAACTATAAAAAACATACGAAAAAACACTGCAAAGTCGCTGTTTTAATCGAAAAATCATGATTTCAGTTTTTTTCTCTCATTATACACAGTGTGCTGCAGGATCTGTTTTATGTGGTGCACACATACCACATAGATGTATTCTCTCATATCTAGGCCCAAATGTACCACTCACAGTTTATCAGAGTGAGCTGAGCTCATGGCGTAGATCTACGGTTTGGACACTCACCGTAAAGCCGTAGATCTACGGGACGGACCCTGAAAGGGTTAAATACAGATTTATATAAGATACCATTAATATATTCAAACTTATGAGATACGTATCTCCCGTGGATAACTTTGTTGTTAAAAGCTTGATTATGACAATCCCGAAGTGAAGGGCAATCGCGCTGTAAATTGACAAAGTCATCCTTGGACATAAAATCTGGGAAAATAAAAGGACTTACGGTGGGAGAAGAGGAGGTAGGAGAAGCCTGGGCTTTGGTCTGAGCCCAAGTCAAGACATTGAGAGTGCCGGAGGCAATACCCATACTTTCACCTGACGAGTGGACAGGTGATCCTGCTACCTCACTATTGAGAGCAGTATCATCTGTTTCCACCCCCAAATGAACAGTACGAGACAATGCAGCTTCCAGTGCATTGTTAAGGGGCTTATTTAACTTGCAAGGAAGAGGAGCTGGAAAACTTGGATCCACGGGTGGTGACGAAAGATCCGCCTCTGAAGGAAGAACGGCACCTTTAATGTTACCTACTATTATAGAACAAGTAATTGGGGCTAGTACCGCATTAGTCCAACCGGTGAACCATTTAGTTTTCAAGTAACAACGTATTGTAGGGAAAGTATTTTCACGACCCAAGTAATCTGAAAGAATAGAGGACACACGAGAGGTTTTAAAGTAAGGGAACAGTTTGTCCGAAATTACGATGTACGTACATCCAGTGTCACGTAATATGTCTGAGACTTTTATACCATTAACTGCTCCTGAACAGAAGGGTGCCTGGTCATTACAGTCAACAAAGCATCTACCAACTTTCTCTATTTTGTTGGAAGGACAATCTGGACGTTTATGTCCGATACCACCACACCGATGACATGTTGGTATAATAGCTGGTGACTTTGTTTCTACTGTAGGCTTCTTAATCTTTGGTTCAGGTGAACCATTGCCCTTAAGGTTCGATCCCTTTAGGTCTTTATAGGAATTATGAGCCTCAGCATACAAGTCAGAGGCCTCAGCAACTTCCTCAGCTTTAATCAGGTTATGTTCTCTAATGAATGTTCGTATCTGGTGGGGAAGAGCTGTCAGAAACTGGTCAGCAACCATGAAGTCTCTAAGAGATTCATAACTGATCAATTCCTGAACACTATCCAAAAGTCGAACAAACGAAAGAGTGTTACCTGTAACTGCTGAAAGTTTTGGCCATGCTGTAAGGTGGCATACCTGAAATCTTTCCTATAAGAATTTGTGGTTTTTGATATGCTTTAAGGATTGCCTTCTTCAGTAGGTTATAATTACATATACAGTGGACCCCCGCATAACGATTACCTCCGAATGTGACCAATTATGTAAGTGTATTTATGTAAGTGCGTTTGTAAGTGTATGTTTGGGGGTCTGAAATGGACTAATCTACTTCACAATATTTCTTATGGGAACAAATTCGGTCAGTACTGGCACCTGAACATACTTCTGGAGTGAAAAAATATCGTTAACCAGGGGTCCACTGTATCCTGCGACAAAGTTGCATAGATATTCATAGCTGTACCGGAAAATAACATACCTAACCTGGTAGCCCAGGTGTCAGCTGGCCATTCACAGAGGGTAGCGGTATTTTCAAACCTCATAATGTATGAAGTAATGTCTTCACCCTCTGTGAAGGGAGGTAAATTAGGTGTTGGAATATGTGCACTGACTGCACGTTGTTCCATTACTCCTTCCTCTAATTGTTGTTGTGTAAAAGTTAACTTTTTATTCTCTAATTCAAGGCGAGATTTTTCGAGCTCACGATCTTTTTCTCTCTCTCTCTTAACTCATGTTCTCTAGCTCTTTCCTCAAGTTCTCTTAATTTAACTTGTTCCCCACGTACTTTAGCTCTCTCCTCACGATCAAGTCTATCACGCTCCCTTTTGTCTTCTCTTTCTCTTTCTTGATTTTCTCTTTCAATTCGATCTCCTTTTTATCCTCTCTTTCTCTTTCTAACTGCCTTTCTTGGTTCTCTCTTTCAATTCGATCTCTCTCCTTTTTCTCCTCTCTTTCTCTTTCTGTCTTTCTTCTCTCTCAATTCTTTCCTTCTCCATTCTTTCCTGGATCTTAGCACTAATGAAAGCTTCTAAATTTTTCCCCGTTATTCCTAACTTACTTCCAGCGTTCATCCAAAACTGGTATTCCTCCATACTTACAAGAATAACTTAAACTACCAGGGGAAAATGAAACGGATATATCAAAGAAAACAGAGGGTTCAGTTCCTGCTCCGCTCAAACTGTAAATAAATCGGAGGGTTCGATCCCTGCTTCGATTAAACAGCATGTGTGAATGAAAACGGAGGGTTCTATGCTGGCTCCGAGCAAACAGTAAGTAGAATGGGGTCCCTTGACCATCCAATCTTCTCACCAACAAATCAAGAGTGTCCTACGACAGTTCCCTTGATATAATAAGAACATAAGAAAGGAGGAACACTGCAGGAGGCCTGCTGGCCCATACTAGGCAGGTCCTTTACAATTCATCCCACTAACAAAACATTTGCCCAACCCAATTTTCAATGCCACCCAAGAAATAAGCTCTGATGTGAAAGTCCCACTCAAATCCAACCCCTCCCACTCATGTACTTATCCAACCTAGATTTGAAACTACCCAAAGTCCCAGCCTCAATAATCCAACTAGGTAGACTGTTCCACTCATCAACTACCCTATTTCCAAACCAATACTTTCCTATGTCCTTTCTAAATCTAAACTTATCTAATTTAAATCCATTACTGCAGGTTCTCTCTTGGAGAGACATCCTCAAGACCTTATTAATATCCCCTTTATTAATACCTATCTTCCACTTATACACTTCGATCAGGTCCTTCTCCTTCAACACTTCTCGTTGGTTAGCAGGTGACCCGATCTGTCATTCCAAGAGTTGTGCTGGGTGCTGTGAGTCGAGTGATTACTGTTTGACCGGAGCCCCACATGTCACCTTGGGTGGGGAGAAAGGGGGGGAGGGGATAGCGGGAGCTAGACTTACCCTACCTTAACAAGCAGCCGGCAATCAAACTATCGTTACCATATAATCACTCGCTACTCCTATCTGTTGAACTTTTCCCTCACAGTTATGGATACAAAATAACTTTTGTAAGGAATTGTGATACATGTAATTCAGGATGATTTCTTTCTATTTTAATCTTATTAACTTTATTTTTTCTTCATAGGTTGATGTATCTGTTTATGGAGCAGCACTTCTCAGGGGGATGGGATGGAAGAAGTCCGAAGGCATTGGTCGAGGAAATAAAAAGTACGTATAATACATAAAAAAAATTTGTGTTGAGATTTTATGGAGTGAACTGGTAAACCAGTGGAAGGTCTCAGTCAAATGACTAAATGCTGCAACAGAAATTTTCCCCAGTATCCTAAGAACAAAATTTGCCCCTCCCCTTCTTGTGATGGGAGGCCCAGTGTCTACATACAGTATATACATACTTAGCCTGAAACTATTGATACATTATACAGTATACAATTAGCTTGTGGTCATATGATGGTCCCTGAATTGCATGTTTTCATTGCACAGATAACCCGCACATGGGAGACTAATACACATGATAACATTTCAATCCGACTTAGACTATTAACTAGTCACACTTATATTCTCCCCATCAGGGAGTTGGAGAGGGAACATGTATTGTACATATTGCCAGTGAAGTGTTTGTGATCCAAGGAGGGAGTTACCCAGCCCTTCCTTGGATCAAAGTACAGGACCTCTACTGGTTTAGTGTTCCATGAATATAATAATAATTTACTTAATGGTATATTCTTTGAACTTATTAACTTCATTTTGTGATTTTTTTTTTTTCAACAAGTCGGCCGTCTCCCACCGAGGCTGGGTGACCCAAAAAAGAAAGAAAATCCCCAAAAAGAAAATACTTTCATCATCATTCAACACTTTCACCACACTCACACATAATCACTGTTTTTGCAGAGGTGCTCAGAATACAACAGTTTAGAAGCATATACGTATAAAGATACACAACATATCCCTCCAAACTGCCAATATGTGAATATATTAACATAATCTTATGGAGGCAGTGAAATAGTAACTTAGATAATACTGTACTTGTAAATGCCTTGTCACTCTGAGGAAAAGTGTTTTGAGAAAATATTAGAGCAGTACTATATTTGAAGTATGCTTAACTCCTTCAGGGACACTACACTGAACATTTTCCAAAAAGTTAAAGGTTTGAGACTATATTTCAGTGTTTAAGAATAATAATAGTGAAGAATAAGAATATTGTGACACCTTGATTGTTTTGTTATGCTGTCACATAGAACTATGTCACTGAGGCTACAGGGTTCCTACATAGTTCTACATGAGTTCAGCTCACTCAGATATAAAATAGCAACTTTGATTTGTTTTCTAGGATGTTTTTTTATGGTTTTATTGGTTGCTTCTTGGTATCATTTGATAGAATGGAACACATGATGTTGGTGAAGGGCTATTAATCCAATGTATTGGAGCTGCCCTTCCTTTTCTCAGATCAAACTTGATTACCTCCCATTTCCCCATAAATTTAATAATGTCACATAGGTGCTAGAAAGGTGAAAATATTGAGATTAATAGAAAGGCTATCGTATAATATAGTTATGTAAGATTATTTTTTTTACGTTTCAGAGTGGTAGAAATCATTAATCCATCTTCAAAAACGTTTGGACTGGCCGGTAAGAGACCTGAAAATGAAGCAGTTGCAAGTAAAGGAGGTGCTCAAGAAGAGGAGTTAACCCTTGCCAAAGGATCATGTGTGTTAATTCACAGTGGCCGGCATCGTGGGACATATGGAACAGTGAGTTCTCTCTTTGATTGGGAAAGTTGCTTTAATTTTACATCTTATAGTGCTGCAATTTCTAGTAGTAAGATAATACAGGTCTCCCTCAACATTCGCGTTTTCAACTTTCATGGGCTTCACACATTCGCGAATTCCTAACCGCCAAATTTCCAACTGCCAAATTCCCAGGCGCCAAATCATATTTAAGTTTCCTGCCACCCGCGAGTCCCTACTACCTTTCCTCTGAGCCCCGCAACTGGCAGCCAGCCCTCCCACCACTCAGTGTGGTGAGTGTTTTGTTTGTTCATTATTTGCTATTAAACTACAGTATAAATAATGTCAACCCACTCATGACTGCATATTGGAATGGCCATTTGGACAGGTATTGGACAATGACATCATATGTTTACTCTTGAACACGGCAAAGAATCAAACATTTCTGCTACTGCTAATAAAAATAATAATAATAATAATAATAATAATAATAATAATAATACTATAGAATTGAAGAAGGAAATTGTACAAAAATATGAGGGTTGAATCAGTGGTGGAGGAATTGGTTGAGGCATTGTCAGTCAGTGTTGTCTTGTTTATGCTGGAGTGAGCAAAGTCTCCACACTCTTCCAAACATTTCACAATAATTCATTGTGTTTGGTGCTTGTAGATTGAGTGCAACTGTAGTGGTTGAGGCAATGGTTGAGGCAGTGGTTGAAGCAATGGTTGAGGCAGTGGGTGAGGCAGCGGTTGAGGCAGTGGTCTTTAATAACATCTATGTTATTAATAATAATAATACATATTATTAATAACATTTATTATTATTATTATTAACATGTATGCTATTAATACCACTGCCTCTACCACTGCCTTAACCACTGCCTCAACCGCTGCCTCAACCGCTGCCTCAACTGCTGCCTCAACTGCTGCCTCAACCACTGCCACTACCACTGCCTCTACCACTGCTTATACCACTGCCTCAACCCCTGCCTCAACCACTGCCTCAACCCTTGCCTCTACCACAGCCTCAACCACTGCCTCTACTACTGCCTCAACCCCTGCCTCAACCCCTGCCTCAACCCCTGCCTCAACCACTGCAGTTGCACTCAATCTACAAGCACCGAACACAATGAATTATTGTGAAATGTTTGGAAGAGCACAGAGACTATTGCTCACTCCAGCATAAACAAGACCACACTGACTGACAATGCCTCAACCATTTCCTCCACCACTGCTTCAGCCCTCGTATTTTTGTACAATTTCCTTCTTCAGTTCTATAGTATTTTTTTTTTTTTTTTCCAACAAGTCGGCCGTCTCCCACCGAGGCAGGGTGACCCAAAAAAGAAAGAAAATCCCCAAAAAGAAAATACTTTCATCATCATTCAACACTTTCACCACACTCACACATTATCACTGTTTTTGCAGAGGTGCTCAGAATACAACAGTCTAGAAGCATACACATATAAAGATACACAACATATCCCTCCAAACTGCCAATATCCCAAACCCCTCCTTTAAAGTGCAGGCATTGTACTTCCCATTTCCAGGACTCAAGTCCGACTATATGAAAATAACCGGTTTCCCTGAATCCCTTCACTAAATATTAATACGATAGAATTGAAGAAGGAAATTGTACAAAAATGTGAGGATTGAATCAGTGGTGGAGGAAGTGGTTGAGGCATCGTCAGTCAGTGTTGTCTTGTTTATGCTGGAGTGAGCAATAGTCTCCACACTCTTCCAAACATTTCACAATAATTCATTGTGTTTGGTGCTTGTAGATTGAGTGCAACTGCTACATAATTAACCGTGGGCCAAAAGAAACTTGCTAGTGCCAGCCCTTTGGTAAAGAAATTGAGAAACATGATAGAATTGAAGAAAGAAATTGTACCAAAATATGAGCAGTGTGCTGCAGTGGTATTTAATGACATACATGTTATTAAACCATAACATATACTATAATGAAAAGTGAAATCAAAAGTATATTAAAATTATAACCATCAGTCATTAAAAAATTACAAATTTTTAACATATTTGTGTATTTTACCAAAGAAATTAAGGTGAATGAGATGCCCTCAGGTGTTAGCATGCAGTGTAATTTTTCTTTTGATTTTCCTCATATACAGGAATATTATGCATTACAATATCAATCAGCTTGTCTGGCCTTCACCACTGTTTGATTCTGTTGTTTTTATGGTAATGTTTCTGATTTGGTTCTGGGAGTTATCTTGATGTGTAGTTCATTCATTTCTGGAGAATGTTCTTCAATAAGTCTCAGTTATACAATATGAGTAAATTATATTATAATCATAAGAGTCCAAATGTATTCTTGAGTCGAAAAGTTGTAGATAGCTGTCCATCAGTGCTGCTAGTTTTAAGTGTTCATTGCTTCTCATTCCAGTCTTCATTGTCCATGATTATAATTTGGTTATGCTGTACTACAAATGTAATTTGTTCTAACAATATCGTATGCAGTAATGAGCATAAGGGCTGCACAGCAACACATCAGTACCCAGCTTGGCAGATACATTTACTTTGGTTATTACAATGTTATCTACCACAAAACTAAAACATTTTGAATGTGTTGCAAATGTTGGTGATTGCCAGTTTTATAAAAAAAATTTAATGCTTCAGATGTTGTTTTTATGTAGATGGTTTGTACAATATAGTACAAGTTGCTGGCATAGCACAAGTGTAACAACATAAAGTAGAAGTTGCATTTGAATTTAAGGAAAAGACATTCAGTCAAACTTTGAGAGTTATCTTAGGCCTGTTGGCTCTTGTAGGCTCATGATTTTAAATTCATACTTTTGTTTTTTAGTATGTACACCTACCATCCGACTTACGACCTGCTTGACATACATCCGCTCGACTTATGACCGTGCATCTGGCAGCTGGGCTGGGCTGGCTGATGCACACTGCTGTACAATATTTGACGATACTCGCGGCGGCAATGTGTCATGCAGGCAGCATCAGTTTGTGTACCCCTGCCCTATCAGCAGCATCATACTGTATCAACTGTACTAACTGGACAGTAAATTTCACCATGGCCCCTAAGATGAAGTCTGAATCTTGCACCGGAGATTGTGGCAAGAAAGGCTCTTACTCTCGAATTCTCTATTTGTTTTCACTGTTGCACATAAACCTGTCTGTATCTGTTTTCCTGTATATCTGTGTGTCTGTTTATCTGTCTGTCTGCCTGTGTGTCTGTCTTTCTGTCTACCTGTGTGTCTGTCTTTCTGTCTACCTGTGTCTGTCTTTGTCTGCTTGTCTGTCTCAGAGCCGCTCATTAAGAGTGTAATTGGTCTTGAAGACGCCATATTAATAATGATAACACCACAATAATAATCACTGAGGCACATTAAATGTGTATAAAACGTTAATAAAGACATTTTGCTTAATCCATATATGATTTTTTTTCAAAATTATATAATAAACATGCTACATAACATATAAATTAACAAATATGAGATGTTTTTCTGGTCGGCTTGACAGAGTGAACAAAAACCATTCGTGTCCAGGCTGGTAACAACAACAATAATGTTTGTTTACATAACTCACGAAACTTCTACATGATTATTATATTATAGTTTAACCCTTTGACTGTCGCGGCCGTATATATACGTCTTACGAGGTACCGTGTTTGATGTATATATACTCATAAATTCTAGCGGCTTCAAATCAAGCAGGAGAAAGCTGGTAGGCCCACATGTGAGAGAATGGGTCTGTGTGGTCAGTGTGCACCATATAAAAAAAATCCTGGAGCACGCAGTGCATAATGAGAAAAAAAAAACTCCGACCGTTTTTTTTAATTAAAATGCCGAATTTGTGGTCTATTTTCGTATAGTATTTATGGTTGTATTCTCTTTTTCTTGGTCTCATTTGATAGAATGGAAAACATATTATAGAAATAAAGGTGATTTTGATTGATTTTACTATAAAAAGAACCTGGAAATGGAGCTCAAAGTAGGGGAAATGTTTGATTTTTGCCGATGTTCAAAAGTAAACAAATGATGTCATTGTCCAATAAATGTCCAACCAGCCATTCTAATATGCAGTCATGAATGGGTTGATGTTACTTATACAATTATTACAGTATTGCAGTAGTCTGCATAATAGTTAGTCTTCTATTTTTTGTTTGAATAAAAATTCAAAATAGAAAGCAAGAGTAATATCAGAGGGGCCTGGAGACATGACTGACGAACAAAGAAAATGTTATTTTAGAGCCAGGAATGTCTGCATTATTCATTCTGGACCTTATTTTGAAATTGTCATATTTTTAAATTTTTGTGAAATTGGCCAAATTGCAAATTTCTGGCCACATTATTGGGTAGTTGAAATCGGTAAATGGGCAGTTTCTTGTACTCAATCGATAGAAAAAACAGAGTTCTAAAGAAATAGCTATGAGTTTGGTCGACTGGAACAACGGAATTAGCCGAAAATAGGGCTCAAAGTGGGCGAAATCGCCGATTTGTAAATATCGCCGAGGTCGCTAACTTCGCGAGATCATAATTCCGTCAGTTTTCCATCAAATTTCGTTTTTTTGGTGTCATTACAATTGGGAAAAGATTCTCTTATCATTGATACAGAGAGACAGCCACATTCAGTCAGCCAGTCAGCCAACCACCCTCCCACCCACCCACCCGGCCCGATACGTATTACACATGTTCCAGAGTTGTTTCTCTTTACTTAGGGTATAGGTTATACTACATTCTGGCAGGATGACACTACCAGTGGTATTCTTCCATTCCATTGTGTCCACAATACATAAAGATAACAGTAACATATGATACTGTATGCGATGTAAATTTACAGTACAGTTCACTACCATGTATACATTATATACAGTACATAAATAATTAAAATATAACAATAAAAGTAAATTATGGTAAAAAGAATGAAATAATGATTGTACATTACATTACAGTACTATGTAGATAGTTTATATAGGAAAGGTTTGACATTATGCCCTATTCAGTATGTCGGCAATTTTCAAAGATTCGACTTATGTCCATTTTGACTTACGACCGGTTGGTCGAAACCAAGCTTGGTCGTAAGTCGGATGGTACCTGTACAGTGGTCCCTCGCTTTCCGTAGTTCTCGGGAATCATAGATTTAGGAAATCATAGGGATATTTTTGTATGAACATGGGCTCGCTAATCATAGGTTGACTCTTGAATAGTAGTTCGTCCAGGACGCATACGCACAGTGTGAGCCAGGGCGGCCTCCCTACCCAGCCAGTCTGGCATTGTTTACCAGTGAGCGAAGGTCCCCTAAGTGCTCCTATGAAATATTTCATAATATTCCACTCATTTTAGTGCTTGCAAGTACTAAATAAGCTACCATGGCTCCAAAGAAAGCTCCTAGTGCCAAGCCTGTGGTAAAGAAGGTGAGAAATATGTACAGTGACAAAGTCTTGGGCCATTTTAGGGAAGTGTTAAAGAGACGCCAGAAACAGAGCTCTCTCCACAGTTATTTTGCGAGACAGGACTAGAGTGACTCTCAAGGTGGTCCTAGTGGCATTAAGAAACAGAGAAGAGAAGCAACCCCAGAAAAGCAATTGGTACCTGAGGTGTTGATGGAAGGGCATTCCCTTTCCAAACTGTCAACAATCCACTCTCTCTCCTCCTCCAGTTTCCCATACACTAAGAAGAATCTCCAATAAAGGTAAGTGTTATGCTGTTAATGTTTCATTCATCATTTCCCATTGTATTGTTTTTGTACTACATGTATATTTCATGTTAAAAATTTTTTTGTTTTAATACTTCTGGGTGTCAGGAACTGATTAATTGGATTTACATTATTTCGTATGGGGAAAATTGATTCGCAAATCGTAGATTTCGTTAATACAGTAGTAGCAACTCCAGGAAAGGATTAACTACGAAAAACGAGGGACCACTGTATTTGATTTTTTAATAGAACTAGAGTACATCAGAGGATTGAATCACACCATAGTCTCATCTAAACATTTTAAAGTTAAAAAAAAAAAATTAAACACCAGCCGTCTTCCACTGACGGAGGGTGACCCAAAGAAGAAGAAGAAGAAACAAAAGTTTTTCTTCTTTTTGCATTTAGTATTTATACAGGAGAAGAAGTTACTAGTCCCTTGCTCCTGGCATTGTAGTTGCCTCTTATGACACTCATGGTTTACAGAGGACTGGCCCTTCTCCGCTTCCATCGAGTAGTAATGTATGTATAAAAATAATGCTTATTTGACATGGGGAAGTGGAACAGGATTCTTCCTCTGTAAGCCATGCGTGTTGTAAGAGGCAACTAAAATGCCAGGAGCAAGAAGCTAGTAACCCCCTGCTCCTGTATAAAATACTAAATTTAAAAAGAGAAACTTTAGTTTTTCTTTTTGGGCCACCCCGCCTCGGGGGGATACGGCAGGTTTGTTGAAAGAAGATTTTTATTCAATATTATCTTTTTTATTTAACTGTATCTTGTTTTGCAGGTGGAGTCACTGGATGAAGACCACCTTTTAGTAAAGGCCGCAGTAAGCCAAAATGTAATCCGAGAAGTGGAATTAAATGTGAAAGTTGTTTCACAGAAGGAGTTTAAAGACATGTCAAGGGTCATTAACAAAGATATGTATGATAAGTTTAAGGTATGTTTTGTAATTTGTGTTGAATATGTATGTATATTGACAGTGCTTTAATAATTTGTTGAATATGTATGTATATTGACAGTGCTTTAATAATTTGCTTTACTTTTCATTCAATAAAAAATTTATGCTTCTCATAGTTATACAAGGTGAAAATTATAAGCACCAAAATCAAATTGAATTTTGATGCTTATGTTTTAACTCTACTGAGTTCAAAATGAAGAAAATTTTCTTAAGAAATATCTGGTGAATAGTATTTGGATTATCCATCTTTATCTGAATAGCGTTTGATTGGACAACAATGAAAATAGTTTACCCAGAATTTCTTCATATTAGCTTACCTGGAGTTTACCTGGAGAGAGTTCCGGGGGTCAACGCCCCCGCGGCCCGGTCTGTGACCAAGCCTCCTGGTGGATCAGAGCCTGATCAACCAGGCTGTTGCTGCTGGCTGCACGCAAACCAACGTACGAGCCACAGCCCGGCTGGTCAGGAACCGACTTTAGGCGCTTGTCCATTGCCAGCTTGAAGACTGCCAGGGGTCTGTTGGTAATCCCCCTTATGTATGCTGGGAGGCAGTTGAACAGTCTCGGGCCCCTGACACTTATTGTATGGTCTCTTAACGTGCTAGTGACACCCCTGCTTTTCACTGGGGGGATGTTGCATCGTCTGCCAAGTCTTTTGCTTTCATAGTGAGTGATTTTCATGTGCAAGTTCGGTACTAGTCCCTCTAGGATTTTCCAGGTGTATATAATCATGTATCTCTCCCTCCTGCATTCCAGGGAATACAGGTTCAGGAACCTCAAGCGCTCCCAGTAATTGAGGTGTTTTATCTCCGTTATGCGCGCCGTGAAGGTTCTCTGTACATTTATTAGGTCAGCAATTTCACCTGCCTTGAAAGGTGCTGTTAGTGTGCAGCAATATTCCAGCCTAGATAGAACAAGTGACCTGAAGAGTGTCATCATGGGCTTGGCCTCCCTAGTTTTGAAGGTTCTCATTATCCATCCTGTCATTTTTCTAGCAGATGCGATTGATACAATGTTATGGTCCTTGAAGGTGAGATCCTCCGACATGATCACTTCCAGGTCTTTGACGTTGGTGTTTCGCTCTATTTTGTGGCCAGAATTTGTTTTGTACTCTGATGAAGATTTAATTTCCTCGTGTTTACCATATCTGAGTAATTGAAAAACAAAATCTTAAACAGTGTCTGACTTCATTTTATTTGTTTTAATATGTATTTTACACAACAGTCTCCTGCATACACTTGTCCTCTAAAATAACCATATTTCCTCAACCCCCCCCCCCCTTTTTTTTTTTCTTGTACACATCTTCCACATCAGTTAGTCAACAGATGGGTAACCCAAAGCTTATTGAATGAATCTGCATAAAATGCTAATTTACATTTAGTTTAATATCTTATTATGCACTACATATCCATCCGCTAATTTATAAATGTTGCAAATATTGTGAGTGCTATAAATACAATGATCTTTTATCCTGCGTATAATACCATTGAGGAGTATATAATATTTACCTTTTTGTTCTATTCTGTAAGCTTAACGTGGTCAGTATGTAAGCTTAATGTGGTCAGTATGTAAGCTTAATGTGGTCAGTATGTAAGCTTAACTTGGTCAGTATGTAAGCTTAATGTGGTCAGTATGTAAGCTTAATGTGGTCAGTATGTAAGCTTAATGTGGTCAGTATGTAAGCTTAATGTGGTCAGTATGTAAGCTTAATGTGGTCAGTATGTAAGCTTAACATGGTCAGTATGTAAGCTTAACATGGTCAGTATGTAAGCTTAACTTGGTCGGTATGTAAGCTTAACTTGGTCAGTATGTAAGCTTAACATGGTTGGTATGTAAGCTTAACTTGGTCAGTATGTAAGCTTAACTTGGTCAGTATGTAACTTAATGTGGTCAGTATGTAAGCCTTAAAACTTGGTCAGTAAAGTAAGCTTAAGTGTGTCAGTATGTAACCCTTAACTTGGTCCAGTAGTAAGCTAAACTTGGTCAGGTAATGTAAGCTTAATGGTGGTCGAGTATATAACTCACGTGGTCAGTATGTAAGCTTAACTTGCAGTAATGTAAGCTTAACTTGGTCATTAGTAAGCTAATGTGGTCAGATGTAAGCTTAGACATGGTTCATATGTAAGCTTAACTGGTCAGTATGTAGCTAAACTATGGTCAGTATGTAAGCTTAACGTGGTCAGTATGTAAGCTTAACTTGGTCAGTATGTAAGCTTAACGTGGTCAGTATGTAAGCTTAACGTGGTCAGTATGTAAGCTTAACTTGGTCAGTATGTAAGCTAACGTTGGTCAGTATGTAAGCTTAACGTGGTCAGTATTGTAGCTTACGTGGTCCAGTATGTAGCTTAACGTGGTCAGTATGTAAGCTTAACGAGACAGTATGTAAGCTTAACTTGGTCAGTATGTAAGCTTAACGTGGTCAGTATGTAAGCTTAACGTGGTCAGTTCTTGTTCTTGTCCAGACCAGAGCTTTGGTGAGATGGGTAAGGAAGAAGGATGGGTAAGGATAGAAATTTTGGAAAAGGGTGGGAGGGGGGAGAGAGGTAGGATATAAAAGGTAAGTGGCCCAACCACTTTGGTGTAATTTAAAGTGTACGTGAAATGATAAGATATTCTTAAGGGTTGTAAGACTAACCCATCAGAGTCACATAGATATAACAGATATATAAGTACAGTGGACCCCCGCTTAACGATCACCTCCAAATGCGACCAATTATGTAAGTGTATTTATGTAAGTGCGTTTGTACGTGTATGTTTGGGGGTCTGAAATGGACTAATCTACTTCACAATATTCTTATGGGAAAAAATTTGGTCAGTACTGGCACCTGAACATACTACTGGAATGAAAAAAGTTCGTTAACGGGGGGTCCACTGTACATGACTCGATTGGTATTAATTATAAACAAAGTTGCAAATGCTTTTTTTTTTTTTTTTTTTTTTTTGCGATGCACAACGGATATTTATGCGACAATGAAGGCAATAATTTTCTGGCCAGTTTATAGAATTCCGTGACAATGGCTTCTTACAGTTGGTGTCCAGTCCAAAGTAAATAGGATAAAGTTTACATTGAATTGTTATATAAGATGTCCCCAATGGGGGCGATGGATGTTCTAGTATAAACATAAATGGGGGTTCGGTGTTACCCCCAATCTCTTCATCAGGAGGTTGCTCATATCATGGGTCCCGAGTATCATCTTTATGTATAAAACGACGGACCCTCTGTGGGAGAGTCATTCTTTGAGTCCTGTGAGGAGGAGTATTGATAATATAATCCGTGGTATTTACCACTTGTATAGGATGTTCTCTATCTGGCATGTATAGTTCTTGCATTGTATAAAGTTTTCTTTTTTAGGGTGTCAAGGCGTACATTTATGGCAGTAATATCTTGTTGTATGTGTAAATCTGCCATTTTTACTCTGTCTCTCCTCCTGGTATCGGTAATGAAGCGAAGAGCTCTATTCTGGACCCTTTGTAACCGTAGCATATTTGTCTTTGTTGTTAATGACATTGGGACACAAGGGTATTCGAGTATAGGTCTTATTAACATTTTATACAGATGTTTTTTGACATGTTGAGGTGCTTGATTGAATCGAAAGAGACTGCTAAGACCAGCTTTGGCTATGTTGATCTTTTTAGTTACATGAAAT
Organism: Cherax quadricarinatus; assembly: GCF_026875155.1. Lineage (NCBI taxonomy): Eukaryota > Metazoa > Arthropoda > Malacostraca > Decapoda > Parastacidae > Cherax > Cherax quadricarinatus. The sequence goes on from NC_069405.1 coordinate 2,609,979, forward strand.
GTTGAGTGGAGCAGCCTGTCTATTTCGTATCCCAAAATCTTGTTAGGGTTTCTAATGGCTACAGGTGTACCTCTGATGGAGATACCTCCTTTATCTTCAATTGTTGATGCAAAACATCCTATTGTGCTAACAAGGACCTTGTCAGGATTAGTCGTAATTCTCCACTTCTTTTCCCAATTAGATGTTCGACGAAGTTCAATATTCATTTTTTCTATGACTCTCTCATACTTGTATTTTCCTGTTACCGGAGTTGATGAGATGACATGAATAACATCATCTGCAAACTGTGTCACAATTGTATCACCAAACTCTGGTTGAGGAAGGTCATTCACATAAATGTTGAACAGAAGTGGACTGAGACAAGAACCTTGTGGGACAGTATGTAAGCTTAACTTGGTCAGTATGGTTGGATGACTACCATGCAACTTTGACTCTTTTATTCAGAAGTTTTTGGCTACTTTTTGCAACATATAATAGCACAGATTTCTTTTCAACTAAATCCATATTTTTTTTATCAGGAAGAGGAAGCAAGAAAGAAAGACAAACTGAAAAAAACAGTGAAAGAGGGTGATGCAAACAGCGGTGATGAGGAAAACAAGAAAACACTAAAAGGAGAGCAAAAGTTAGAGAAAACATGTAAACAGGAAGAAATTCTCAGTGGTAGAGAAGGAAAAAAAGTGAGCAAACATAATGAATCATCCAAGGTTGAACTAAAGCTTATTAATACAGAACTGACAAGAGAAACAGAAGATATAGAAAAAGCAAGTAGACACAGTAATGATAGCAAGTGTGGAGGAGAATATGAAAGAAACAAAGCTAAGAAAGATCATAACCTATATAGCAAAACTTTACCAAGGAAAGTTGAGTCTGATGTGCTTGATGACAAACATCAGTTTGAGAATAGTAAAAAAATTGTAGGTAAATATTTTAAATATGATAAATATGAGGGAACCAAGAATGAATTGCCCAAGCACATTGATCATTCTCAAAGTTCATATTCAAATAGCAAGTCAAAAGCCAAAAAAAGAGAATATGAAGATAATGATCAAGAATCAAATAAGGTTCACAAGGTGCACAATAGAATGCCAGTTATTCCATGGGTACGAGAAAACCTTCGGGTTCGTTTGATAAGTAAAAGTTACAAAGGAGGAAGATATCACAAACAAAAGGTAAGTCCCTGTGTCAGAATTGTTGAATTTCTATTTATATTCATGGTTTGTGCCTTTTTCCTAAGATTTTAATTGAAGCATTGGAAAATCGATTGATTGTCTTATTTATAAAAATGGCACAATTTAAAAAATAATTGTGTAATACTATAGGTTTGACTCTATGAACTTCAAGGTGGTAGTGTTTGGACCCAGCTTATGGATGTGGGCTGCTATAAGTTCGAACCTATAGTATTACACACAATTAAAAAAAATTGTCTCGCATGTACAAATGTATTGCATGTACAAAGTTTCTAACATGTACGTACAAATGCCATTCAAGAGTAGAGACAAGGGATTTGGGACAAGTAATACTAATATAGTCTTATCTCTTGATCTTCAGTTCTAATATACCAGTACATAATGAAATAATCATGTGATTAATAATTATTATAGTTTAATAAACAAACAGTAGTTATAATGATTACAGGCATTATACATCAATTTAAATTTTACAAACCTTGGGAAATAAAAGATGAAAAAATTCATGACTAATAGTTATTATAGATAACTGTTATACCATACTGGTACCAGATCCCTTATCTACCATTGGAAAACCTGGCAGGACTCAAAAACTGGTTACATTCAAGGGTGAATTCATGTACGAGATGCTCGCTGAATGCCATTCATAAGATTTTTGAAATAACAAGGATTTCATGTAAAGCATGGTAGAGTATTTACTGTACTGTCCAGTGCTACCAAGGCCTGGAACACTGTGCCCCAAGGTACAATACAGGACTTGACTGGATGACTTCACAGTTTATGGAGTGCATGGTACTTGTGGGAGACAGGACAGGTGGTAAACTTTTTTTTTTTTTTTTTTTTTTTTTGGGGAGGGGAGGGGGGAGGTTCAAATTTATTAAATTTTTGTGTATATCCTTCTTAGGTTTATGTGCTTGGCAAAATGCTGGTTTGTAGACTAATAATAATACAGTGGACCCCCGGTTCCCGATGCTATCGGTATCCGATAAATCCGGTAGCCGATGCATTTGATCGAAAAAGAATTTGCCTCCCTTCCCGATACAAAACCCGGTATGCGATACGATTCGTATGAGACGTGCCCAGTGTTTACAAGCCAGCCAGTGTGCGCGCATCTAAGGATACATTCGGTACATTTTGTATTATCCATATTATTGCTGTTTTTGGTGCTTGTTTCTGCAAAATAAGTCACCATGGGCCCCAAGAAAGCTTCAAGTGCCAACCCTTCGAGACCAAGGGTGCTAATGACTATTGAAATGAAGAAAGAGATAATTGCAAAGTATGAAAGTGGAGTGCGTGCATTGGAGCTTGTCAGGTTGTAAAGTAAACCCCAATCAACCATCTCTACTATAGTGAGCAGGAAAACAGCAATCAAGGAAGCTGTTCTTGCAAAAGGTGCAACTGTGATTACGAAACAGTGACCACAAGTGTTAGAAAATGTTGGGAGACTGTTATTGGTGTGGATAAATGAAAAACAGATAGCAGGAGATAGCATCTCTCAAGCGATCATTTGTGAAAAGGGTAGGCAGTTGCATGACGATTTGGTAAAGAAATTGCCTGCAACTAGTGGTGATGTGAGTGAATTTAAGGCTAGCAAAGGTTGGTTTGAAAGATTTAAGAATCGTAGTGGCGTACATAGTGTGATTAGGCATGGTGAGGCTGCCAGTTCAGACCACAAAGCGGCTGAAAAATATGTGCATGAATTCAAGGAGTACATAAATGCTGAAGGATTGAAACCTGAACTAGTGTTTAATTGTGACAAAACAGGCCTGTTTTGGAAAAAATTGCCAAGCAGGACCTACATTACTCAGGAGGAAAAGCTACCTCAAGTCCTAATGGAGGGGGATTCCCCTTCTAAACAATAGGTTCAACACACTCCCCTCCTCCCATCCCATCAATCATCACCAGATCTTCATTAAAGGTAAGTGTCAATTATTCTATTGTTATTGTAATTATTCTATTGCATTAAACTTAATATTTCATGTGGTAAAAGTTTTTTTTTTCATACTTTTGGGTGTCTTGCACGGATTAATTTGATTTCCATTATTTCTTATGGGGAAAATTGATTCGCTTTCCGATAATTTTGGTTTACGATGAGCTCTCAGGAACGGATTAATATCGCAAACCGGGGGTCCACTGTATATTTATTGGAAAACACTAAAACCAAAGGAGTCACATAGTGAATATCAATACTGACAGGTTGGTAAGACTCATAGGCAACATTTAGGCAACTTTATTCTGAAACGTTTCGCCTACACAGTAGGCTTCTTCAGTCGAGTACAGAAAGTAGGCAGGAGCAGTAGAGATGTGAAGACGATGTAATCAGTCCATCACCCTTGAAGTCATAGATTTGAGGCTGTCAGTCCCTCAGCCTGGAGAAGTTCTGTTCCAAAGTCTGGAACTAACTGAAGATCAAGCGACAGTGTTGAGACTTAAATACTGTCGGAAGGAGAGGTGCAGAGTAGTAGTAGTAGTGAGAATGTAGCCACTGAGAGGTCACATCCCTCTCAGATCAAACAATTCTCACTTGAAGAAGTTGTACAAGGTGTTTTCTCTTCTGTACCAAGTATTTAAGTCTCAACACTGTCAATTGATCTTGATAGTTCCAGACTTTGGAACAGAACTTCTCCAGGCTGAGGGACTGACAACCTCAAATCTACGACTTCAAGGGTGATGAACTGATTATATCGTCTTCACATCTCTACTGCTCCTGCCTACTTTCTGTACTCGACTGAAGAAGCCCTCTGTGTAGGTGAAACGTTTCGGAATAGTCATATAGTGCCTGACTCAGACTAATAACATTCCTATTGATTCCTGTCCACCATCTTAGCCTCAGCCAGAAGTTTGAATCATTTCTAGTGTACATATTCATCAGTTTTTATTTTTAATGTATTTCGTGGAGATTAGAGGACTTAAGAGGTAGTCAATGATTGGACAGTGTTGAATGACCCATATGGGGTCAACACTCTCCATGAATATAATACAGAAGTAACAATTAAAGGTTCCCAGGTGGGTAAAAGGAGAGAAAAAACAAAGAAAAGAGTATACAATAATGTAAAGTAATTCACTTCAGGTTATTGTACAAAGCGTGGAAACAGCCGAATGCTGTGAATGTGTCACCGAAGAAGGGAAGGTTCTGAAGCAAGTTCACCCTGCCTGGTTGGAAACAGTCATACCTAAAGTTCATCCCCAGATTGTTATGATTGTTAGAGGTCAACAAAAAGGCCAGGTAATGTATCTGCTAAGTGAGAAAATGGTGTAATAACTATAGTTGAAACAGTGAAGGTATAATTTGTATTATTAATTTAATGTTTCCCCGCAGTGCTGTATGACCCTTGTTGGTTTAGCACTTTCTTTGATTCTTCTTTCAACAAACCGGCCATATCCCACCTTTGATTGTAATAATTTAATGTTTATTTACAGAAGGGCCGGATATTACAGCTGCATAGAGAACAAGAGAAAGCTTCTGTGCAGTTTCTTGAAGATCCAACTGTAATCGTCAAATTTCATTACGATGACGTTTGTGAATACGTACAAAGATAGTGAACAGCTATCTAGAGGTTAACACCAATACTTTCCAGTGCTGCATATTTACCGTTTATGCTGCTGTTCAAACATATATGTCTCCACTAACTTGATAATACATGACCAAATACCAGTTTTTTATATTTGACCTGTTAATAAGAATTGTGTAAAGACTTAATAATATATTTTTAAATTATATTATTATTATTTTCCTCGGCAAGAGAAGGCTGAACATGGATGATCATACGTGTTAGGTTATTTTCATTAAAAATTGTTTCATCAGAGATTTACTCATCATTCTGTACATTTAAACATATATGCCAACATAACTCATAAAAAGTATTTAGAAAAAATATATAATATTCACTTTTAGGGATTATTATTATTATTATAATCAAAAAGAAGCGCTAAGCCACAAGGGCTATACAGCTCACTTTTAGGGAAAAGGTGTAAATAAAGATAAGTGAAACATGTGCAACAGCTAAATATCTTTTATTGCAGAAAGAATTTACCCAACTGCTGCACTCATCATACTCTTCTAGCTGTCAGTATTGTATATCATTAATACCATGATAAAAGCAGATAAATACAGCCAATTTCAAGGAATACAACATAACAAAAAATTTAAATAGTAAATGAAATTGTACTACATAAAATGACTGGCTAGCAAATAGCCTAAAAATTATATACAGTATATTACAAAAAATATTATTTTACTCCATCCAGTAAGCACGTGCACCATATCGAGCAGGGCCACGAGGTGGATCCTCAGGCAGAGGTAGTGGTTTATCAGGGAATTCCACGGGAACCTCAACCGGTTTGGGCCTGAAAGACGTGCAGTTATTATATAGTATATCTATATATAAAAAGTTCAGGTTTCCACATGACCTGTTCATTTCTCAATCCCCTCCTTAAACTTACAGTAATAACTGCAACAATGTAGCATTTATGATAATGCTATAATAACAATTATCCCATTCAGGTTTATCAACTTGACAAGCAATATAGAGAATATTTTTCACTGCTAGTACTTCCTCATTATACCAATTTTGTCAGGCAGGTGCTCGACCATCATTCACCTTCTTTCCCTTTAAGTTGATAAGATGGTTATCTTTATACTGAGACTTCATCCAAACAACTGGGGCTACCCTCCCTTACTTTACATCAACGCTGATTACCCCTCATTCCTAGGCACTGTATCACCTCTACAGGTTTTGAGCTTATTTATATATTGCTCACCTTTCCCCACAAAGCTTATCAACCCAAGGTAAGTTTATTCTTGTAGCCTGTTTTTCTCCCCCCACTCTCCTATTCCCTGCCCTAGAGTATCATACTGCAGTACAGTGTAGTAATTTTTTATTCTGTAAGTTACAATGCTGGCACATTTTTAGTAGATTACTTCTAAATTTTGGGGACCGATTTTTTTTTTTTTTTTTTTTTTTGCAGAAAACTTAACTCTTTTGAAGTCAACTCTTATAATAATCCTCTTTGAGAAGTAACCCCATAATTTTAATTGAGGCCTGTATGTAGTTTAATTAAACTTAGTGCATACAGTTATTACACAAAAAACACGTTACTGGCCCACTTAATTCTTGGACACATTATTGAGTGATACCGAGTCATGAGCTTTAACAATCGGAATAATCAGCTCACCATGCAATATATTACAAAACAATACCATTTTACTTTTGGGTTTTAACCATACACTGCATATTATATCTCACCTTTTAGTATCATGAATTTTGGGTCTGCAGAAATAGCCTATCTCGGGGCGCTCCATACCCAGAGTGTCAAGGACGCACTTATCAAAGATGGCTTGAGTGTTGCGGCAACTGTGGATACAAAATGAATCATTATCCATTTGTGAAAACGTAAACAGCTACTGTAACTGTAATGAAAATGATAAAATCTCTTCATAATCTATGCATCAGCACTGTATGATCCTTATGGGTTTAGTGCTTAAATTACTTATTATTATTACTACTTAATTCTACACACAAGTAGTTTTAACACAACTGTTTTAAAGCCTGAATAAATATGATATTGGAAAATGACAATCTCTTTTTTGCTTCATTATGAATATCCCCATTTGTTCACAACTGCAGTAGTTATTTCTCCCTGAACAAAGTAAAACTGTTCATAGGGGCTTTTGTATTACTTTGTATTAAGACTAAACTAAGGGTTTCTTAAAATCATTACATGAAAACATTATGCTTTAACACAGCTACCTACAGCAAATGAAGCAAAAAAAGTATTCAAAACAATTTTGCTCTAATGCTGAAGCAGATGTCACACGATGAACATTTCATAAAATTATGTTGAATTTAACAATCCAGGGTATTAGGAGGCAGCATATGCTATACAGAACTGAAAGACATTAATACTAAAATTGCCAGCTATTATTAGTTGAAAGGCTCAATACAGCCTCTCCTCAATTAGCGACATACTCATTCACAGACGCCTCGGACTTACAACGGGCTCTCTGACCAGTATTCATACCTAAATAATGTATATTAGAGCTGATTTCCTCTATTATGGTTATTTCAATGTACAGTACACTACTGTATAATATATATATTTATTTATTATTTTATTTTATTATTATCACACTGGCCGATTCCCACCAAGGCAAGGTGGCCCGAAAAAGAAAAACTTTCACCATCATTCACTCCATCACTGTCTTGCCAGAAGGGTGCTTTACACTACTACTGTATAAACATTTAAAAATATACCAGAAATGTTGTAAATGGTGCAAATGTGACATTAAAACAATATCAAAGATGGTAGACACCAACTTGCTACCATTATAATATGCTCCTCACTAAGTGATGAATTCGTTTAACAACGTGGTCTCAGGAACTGAACTCCATCTTTAAGTGAGGAGAGGCTGTATACAACCATTATAATATGCTCCTCACTAGCGACAAATTCGTTTAACAACGTGGTCTCAGGAACTGAACTCCATCTTTAAGTGAGGAGAGGCTGTATACAACCATTATAATATGCTCCTCACTAAGCGACAAATTCGTTTAACAACGTGGTCTCAGGAACTGAACTCCATCTTTAAGTGAGGAGAGGCTGTATACAACCATTATAATATGCTCCTCACTAAGCGACAAATTCGTTTAACGTGGTCTCAGGAACGGAACTCCATCTTTAAGTGAGGAGAGGCTGTATACAATTAGTGTGTCTGCAACACTGTTCTGAGAGATGCATAATGCAATATGTCTGTCTCAACATGCAAAACTGGATACCATTACACTATAAACTACCAAATGTTAATCATCAATAGAGCTTGAGAGCTGTATAGCCCTTGTGGCTTAGCGCTTCTTTTTGATTATAATAATAATAATAGAGCTTGAGAATGTATAATAAATTTGGTGCTGCTACATCTGTTATTAACCCAAGGAAGTTGAGGCCAATATAGGTCTACATGTCCCTATCAAAATACCAACCTTCATTTTTAAATAATGCCTCAGTGTTTAATGTTCTGAGTCAATGTAACAAATCATTCTCAATATATTACATATAATATAACAATGTTTTTAATTTATATAAATGATTTATCAAAAGGAATTGTGTAGTATATTGTTTCTAGATGATGCAAAAATCTTGTACAAAAAGAAATAATCAAAATTATTCTCAATCTTATAGAACAAATGGAATAACAGATGGATGATGGAATTTAATACTGATACATGTATATGTCATGTACTGGAAACAGGAGAAAGCAAAATCAAACCAGATAAATAATACAGATAGAAACAAACTTTAGCAGATATACAGAGAAATGAAACTATGCAAAACTGTCACCAGATCATATAAGTGAAATTGTAAGAAATGCATATGCTACAATAGCTAAATATATAATGGTTTTCAAATATATGAAATATGCAGCTGCTGCATCATGTCCCCAAGTAAAGTCACTACTCTCAGACCATCTGGCTTATTAACAGTGTGGTCCTTTAATCTCTCCACCCCCAGGATGCAACCCTACAACAGTCGCCTAACACCCGGGTACAGGTCCGCCATCACAAATCCGGCAATCAGTTATTCGGCACTAATTTTGGCTAGCATAATTTCTGTTTGGTGGTGATACTTGCTGCAGGTAATAAGTCATTCCAATTTCTTTTTCTCCATTTATTGTTTTAACCTGCTTACTTTTAGCCCTAGCCATGGTTCCAATGAATAAAAGAAATGCTTCTCATTATGTAAAGCACCTACACAGTACATTATCCATTAAAGATAAGGTGGCTTTGAAGCCACTGTCAGTTGCCATGAGCTCAGTCTCATGAAGCAGGAGAATATGCTTTATTATTATGCTAATATCAACACTACAGCTTATTTGCCTATCACAATTGATCTAATATGACATAAGAAACAATATAAATAACATAAAACATGTTAAATACTCCAGAATGAATAATATTTGGCATAACACCGAGCAGTTCGACAGAGTTATGAAGAGGATATGGTAAACAAATATCATTCTCCTATCCTTGTCTTGGGGGCTTATGTTAGAGAAAACAGAGTATAGCACAGGGCTAACTATGATATACACTCGTACTCCACCATAAACATAAAATAAAAAAGTTATTTTCTCTCTATAGATTATAACACATAGCAGCATACGTGTAGAGAACCTAGAATAACCCCAAAAAAGTCAACGTGGCTCATTTTTAGTACCTGGCTTAGGTTAGCCATATGTGATTTTTGGTAAATATTCGATTCTCTGCCAGAGTAGAAACATTAGGCATGTTTCTTGACACTTGTTGTCTATGTTTACCCATCAGTAAATGGGTACCTGGGTGTTAGTCGACTAGTGTTTACCTGGAGTTTACCTGGAGAGAGTTCCGGGGGTCAACGCCCCCGCGGCCCGGTCTGTGACCAGGCCTCCTGGTGGATCAGAGCCTGATCAACCAGGCTGTTACTGCTGGCTGCAAGCAAACCAACATACGAGCCACAGCCCGGCTGGTCAGGTACCGACTTTAGGTGCTTGTCCAGTGGCAGCTTGAAGACTGCCAGGGGTCTGTTGGTAATCCCCCTTATGTATGCTGGGAGACAATTGAACAGTCTCGGGCCCCTTGACACTTATTGTATGGTCTCTTAACGTGCTAGTGACACCCCTGCTTTTCATTGGGGGGATGTTGCATCGTCTGCCAAGTCTTTTGCTTTCGTAGTGAGTGATTTTCGTGTGCAAATTCGGTACTAGTCCCTCGAGGATTTTCCAGGTGTATATAATCATGTATCTCTCCCGCCTGCGTTCCAGGGAATACAGGTTCAAGAACCAGGTAAACTCCAGGTAAACAAGCGCCCCCAGTAACTGAGGTGTTTTATCTCCATTATGAGCGCCGTGAAGGTTCTCTGTACATTTTCTAGGTCAGCAATTTCACCTGCCTTTAAAGGTGCTGTTAGTGTGCAGCAATATTCCAGCCTAGATAGAACGAGTGACCTGAAGAGTGTCATCATGGGCTTGGCATCCCTAGTTTTGAAGGTTCTCATTATCCATCCTGTCATTTTTCTAGCAGCTGCGATTGATACAATGTTATGGTCCTTGAAGGTGAGATCCTCCGACATGATCACTCCCAGGTCTTTGACGTTGGTGTTTCGCTCTATTTTGTGGCCAGAATTTGTTTTGTACTCTGATGATTTAATTTCCTTGTGTTTACCATATCTGAGTAATTGAAATTTCTCATCGTTGAACTTCATATTGTTTTCTGCAGCCCACTGAAAGATTTGGCTGATGTCCTCCTGGAGCCTTGCAGTGTCTGCAATGGAAGACACAGTCATGCAGATTCGGGTGTCATCTGCAAAGGAAGACATGGTGCTGTGGCTGACATCCTTGTCTATGTCAGATATGAGGATGAGGAACAAAATGGGAGCGAGTACTGTGCCTTGTGGAACAGAGCTTTTCACCGTAGCTGCCTCGGACTTTACTCTGTTGACTACTACTCTTTGTGCACTGTTTGTGAGGAAATTATAGATCCATCGACCAACTTTTCCTGTTATTCCTTTAGCACGCATTTTGTGCGCTATTACGCCATGGTCACACTTGTCGAAGGCTTTTGCAAAGTCTGTATATATTACATCTGCATTCTTTTTGTCTTCTAGTGCAGCTAGGACCTTGTCGTAGTGATCCATTAGTTGAGACAGACAGGAGCGACCTTTTCTAAACCCATGTTGCCCTGGGTTGTGTAATTGATGGGTTTCTAGATGGGTGGCGATCTTGCTTCTTAGGACCCTTTCAAAGATTTTTATGATATGGGATATTAGTGCTATTGATCTGTAGTTCTTTGTTATTGCTTTACTGCCCCCTTTGTGGAGTGGGGCTATGTCTGTTGTTTTTAGTAACTGTGGGACGACCCCCGTGTCCACGCTCCCTCTCCATAGGATGGTAAAAGCTCGTGATAGGGGCTTCTTGCAGTTCTTGATGAACACGGAGTTCCACGAGTCTGGCCCTGGGGAAGAGTGCATGGGCATGTCATTTATCGCCTGTTCTAAGTCATTTGGCGTTAAGATAACATCAGATAGGCTTGTGTTAACCAAATTCTGTGGCTCTCTCATAAAAAAATTCATTTTGATCTTCGACTCTCAGTCTGGTTAGCGGCTTGCTAAAAACTGAGTCATATTGGGAATTGAGTAGCTCGCTCATTTCCTTGCTGTCATCTGTGTAGGACCCATCTTGTTTAAGTAGGGGCCCAATACTGGACGTTGTTCTCGACTTTGATTTGGCATAGGAAAAGAATACTTTGGGTGTTATCCTGGGACACTGACCTAATTTTCTTGAAATACTCAGCATAACAAGTGCCTTTCTATACAGTAGTATGTCACTGATGTCAGTTAGGCCTGTATACCTTGTACATATTATTATTATTATTATTTTCTCAGTTGTTTGTTGGGTTATCTTATTCAAACTTGGGCAATGTATGATGGAAAGATACTTCACGTACACCAAAAATGAAAGAAATCAGACCATAAATAGCGGATTTCACTTCTCAGCCTTTAGCGGCTGCTTAGCGGTATATTTTTGTATGGTTGTTATGGTTATATTCTCATTTTCTTGGTCTCATTTGATAGAATGAAATATATATTACAGAAATAGATATGATTTTGATTGCTTTCATGATGAAAATTACCTTGAAATTGCGCTCACAATAGAGAAAATGTTCCGTTCTTTAGCGAAGCTCAAGAGTAAACAAATGACGTCACCGTCCAATACCTGTCCACCTGCCAGTCTAAATTCCAGTACGGAGTCAAGAATGGATTGACATTATTTATACAATTATTACAATAATGCAGTAGTCTGCATAACAGTAATCTTCTATTTTTTTTTTTTTTTGTGAATAAAAATTCCAAATGGTAAGCAAGAGTAATATAAGAGGGGCCTGTAGCCGTGACTAATGAACAGAGAAAATGTTATTTTAGTGCCACGAATGTCTGCATTGTTTATTCTGGTCTGGACCCTATTTTGAAATTGGCATCTGTTGAAATTTGTGTGAAATCAGCCAAATTGCCAATTTCTGACCACTTATTGGGTAGTTGAAGTAAGTGAATGGGCGGTTTCTTGTACTCAGTTGACAGACTAGAAGTAAATAAGTTTATTCAGGTATACACAAATACAGTTACATAGATTATCATACATAGCAGTGTATGTATAGAGAACCTAGGATAGCCCAGAAAAGTCAGACAAAGTGACTTATTTCCAGTACCTGGCTTTGGCTTGCCATATATGATTTTTGGTAAATATTTTTTTTTTCTCGGTTGTTTGTTGGGCTATCTCATTGAAACTTGGGCAATGTATGATGGAAAGATGCTTCTTAATGTACAACAAAAATAAAAAAAGACGGACGATAAATAAGGGAGTTCACTTCTCGGCCATTAGCCGCCTCTTTGCAGTATATTTTCGTATGATTTTTATGGTTGTATTCTCATTTTTTGGACTCATTTGATAGAATGGAAGATATATTACAGAAATAGACATGATTTTGATTACTTTCATGACAAAAAGTACCTTGAAATTGAGCTCAAAGTAGCGGAAATGTTTCAATTTTTGCCAATGTTCAATGAACTGTGTAAGTCAAGTTGGTTAATTTTATTAAGTGTATTCTAACCTAACCACTCTGTAATTCGGCAAATTCAGTAATCCAGCACACTACAGTGACAGTGTCTTTCATTGCAGACACTGCAAGGCTCCAGGCGGACATCAACCAAATCTTTCAGTGGGCTGCGGAAAACAATATGAAGTTCAACGATGAGAAATTTCAATTACTCAGATATGGTAAACATGAGGAAATTAAATCTTCATCAGAGTACAAAACAAATTCTGGCCCAAAATAGAGCGAAACACCAACGTCAAAGACCTGGGAGTGATTATGTCGGAGGATCTCACCTTCAAGGACCATAACATTGTATCAATCGCATCTGCTAGAAAAATGACAGGATGGATAATGAGAACCTTCAAAACTAGGGAGGCCAAGCCCATGATGACACTCTTCAGGTCACTTGTTCTATCTAGGCTGGAATATTGCTGCACTCTAACAGCACCTTTCAAGGCAGGTGAAATTGCCGACCTAGAAAATGTACAAAGAACTTTCACGGGCGCGCATAACGGAGATAAAACACCTCAATTACTGGGAGCGCTTGAGGTTTCTAAACCTGTATTCCCTGGAACGCAGGAGGGAGAGATACACGTTTATATACAACTGGAATATCCTAGAGGGACTAGGTTCCGAACTTGCACACGAAAAATCACTCACTACAGAAAGCAAAAGACTTGGCAGACGATGCTACCATTCCCCCAATGTAAGCAGGGGTGTCACTAGCTCGTTAAGAGACCATTCAATAAGTGTTCAGGGGCCCGAGGGACTGTTCAAATGCCTCCCAGCAACAATAAGGGGGATACCAACAAATCCTGGCAGTCTTCATAGCTGGCACTGGACACCAGCACCCTAAAAGTCAGTTCCTGATCAGCAGGGCTGTGGCTCGTTACGTTGGTTTGCGTGCAGCCAGCAGCAACAGCCTGGTAGTCCAGGCCGGCGCGGCTGGATCCACCAGGAGGCACTGGTCACAGACCCCGGGCCGCGGGGGCGTTGACCCCCGAAACTCTCTCCAGGTAAACAGGTCCCAATGATGCCAGATTTGTGATGGAGGACCTGTACCTACTTAATGCTTGGTGAACAAGGGCAACAGGTGTAGGAAAATATGCCCAAAGTTCCCACTTCTCAAGGATTTGGGAGGAATGTTGGGTGAAATGATGTGAAACCTGATTTGTGAAACTGCAGTCACTCAGTTATAAGCTGAAGCCATTATCATCTGAGCATAAGCACCTGATTTAAACAATGAGTTAAAGGTGAAAGTCTGAATACTCTTTAAGATGGCCATGCTGGCTGACTGAAGGAAATGATAACACATAATAACATACGAGTTTATGAAAGAATAAACAAAGATTTTTTAGTACTATACACTGAGGTGGGATAACATAAGGCCACATGTAAATTATAAAAAAAATGGAGGTAAACAGACACTGGGAAATTTTTCTTTACAAATAGTGATGGAAGAATGTAATAAATTTTAATAGAATTTAGTAAGTGCTACAACCATTGGAAACTACAAAAGATTGCATGATGAACATATTAATGAAAAATGGCACACCACAGGCATTGCTCAACTTCTGCAGCTACCAACAGGCAATGGCAAACACTAAAAGGTAATTACTCACTGGCGGTATTCTAAATTCACTGATGATTTGTCCAGGCAGTTCGAATACTGAGTAAATTCCTCCAAGCAGTTCTTCTTAATTTTTCTAAAAAATGACAAGCACAAGCAGTTATTTCCTCTTCCCTTCATTAAATACACTGCGAGATCGCCTTCTCTTCCCTTCGACAAAGCATAAATTCCTGGAAAAAAAGCAAGTTATTATTATTTTATTTATGGGAAAAAAAAAATGCTTTTTTTTTTTTTTTTTTTTTTTCTTTTTTTTTTTTTTCTTATAATGCTGCCGAAAAATGCTCTAAAAAGTAAAGGTCCACTGAAAGATAAAGACGTACAACTATGCTATTTGCTCTTATGTATACTGCACACTTGTAGGTTAAGCATAATGTTTACCCATCTTATGAGCAAGAGATTGTAATAACTCACTTACAATGGTTACATTACAAATCTTTTCATGGAACACTTGCTTCCATCAGGGAGCGGTTGCCTGACTTACCATCATATTAGTGCAATTCAAAGAATATTGATGTCATCTGTTTGCAGGAATGTAGATGAAAGATGGAGCACTATCCACCTAAACTTGCCTGGATATGCAGCGTATAACCTAAGGTCAACCAAATGTTGTGTGATGCATGTCAGAAAGAGCTTGCCATCATTCAACTTCCTTTCCTGCAGAGTAGAGTTAACATGCAATATCACTGGGTCAAAGTTATGCAGGCGTTTTTTTCCATAACATTTTTAATCTTATGCCCCAAGCCGAACCAGCTTCGACCTGATGCTTTACCCAGATGCATCAATAGTGAAACCCTACCATCCATTCTTGGAGATTTTAATAGCCAGAATAAGAATATTGGTGGGTCTATAACTAATACAATGGAACTAAACTAGTGAGATTGCTAAATGAGAATGATAATGTTCAGAATTGTGGGCACTACTGAGCCTACCACATATATGGTGGCATACTAGATATGTGTCTGGATTATACATCATATACGATGCATGACTATGTCTAGTTGTTGATCTTCTATCCTGATCATTCCAAGACTAACAACTGTCAATCTTGATCACACATCTCCAGCAATCAAGGAGCTAAATACAGGAGGATAACTTATTCTCAAACCAGAAACACAGAGACAACTTTATTTACCACTTGGGATCAATGGTATATGAATTACGAGTGCCTTGGCACACAAAATTTAATGATGATTTAATTACCTTAACTATTGGAGTCGTTCTCACAGATCAAGTGGGCAGGAATAGGAACAAAAACCCTCCCATATAAATAACAATAAAAACAATGTTAAATACTATTAATGATCACAGTGCAGCAATCTAACACCATGCAGCTAGGAGGATTGGAAAGCATACCGTGATGTAGAACCCCAGGACTGCTCAAGAACGTTACAAGCTGCACTAACAAATGCAAGGAATAGAAAGGAAAACTTAGGCAACAGGAATGGGAACGTTTGTTAGTGATTAAATAGGTCAACCCCTTGAGTTTGGCTTGGTAAGGTTATAAATAAAATAACCAGGAAAAAGATGGTCAATGTTGCTATCCCTTTCCTCTTGAAAAAGGCAAATGACCTCATTAAATGACTGGTCCAAACATCCGGCATGAAAGACCCTTCCATTCTCATATTAGAAAAAAATTTAGAGAGTACTTCTGAAGAAATGTTGAAAACTGATTAATTTTATGAGCCAATATATTGATGAGAGTGATTGCCTCTTTACCGAGTATGAATTAGATAATGCATTAACAAAGGTCGATCAACTGCTCCTGGAGAGGATGGTATAACATATGATATTCTAGAACTCTACAGGTACGTGCTGATAACCCTTTGTTGGCACTGTATAATCTCAGTTACAGTGAGGGCGTTCTTCCTATTTCCTGGACCATAGTCTCATTGTGCCTATCCCTAAGGCCAACAGCCTGAGTACCATTTAGGATCCTCCTTAATAACGCCCTTGTATCTGTAAAACTTTTGAAAGAATGATGCTTAACAGAACTGTACTACAGAATCTGACATCAACGTTCCCCCTAACTCTATGGGGTTCATGAAGGTATAAATGTGTGCAGAACTGTATTTCCAACCTTTCTCCACTGCACACACCTCTACTAGTTTTACCACTATTTCCTGATCTAAATTCTGCATTTGATATTGCAAACAGAACCGTTATACCTACATTGAACTAGCCAAATGAATATTGGTGGTAGCTTACTCTGCTGGATAATAGGGATACCTGTCAATAGAGTACCTATGTCCTCTTTACCAAGGCTTCAGAAGTGATTCTAAAGAATTGTACTTTAGGTAAACTCGCAGGAGGAGTTCTTAGTCCCTTGCTATTTATATTCTGATTAATGCTCTCCTAAATGCTCTACCTGCCTCACCTAAAACATATAGTCTATAAGCGCTATGCTGATGATATCATGATCCATACAACAGGGCATAAGAGATGAATTCCATTCTTAATGAAGTTTTCAGGCAATTTGTAATCGACTAGGCCTCATAAATCTTCCTCTAAAACTATGCTATTATCAAGCAAACGATATCCCCCACCCATCTATTTGCAGGGTGAAATCAATTAGCTACGTTAAACTTACAGAATCTTGGTGTGATGTACCCTTTAACAAATCCACTATACATCACAACTAAACAAGAAATGTAAAGCTAGGCTAAATGCTCTCAAAGCTGTTCGGCTGGCTACAATCCAACTATGGTGCAAATGTGAGAATCGTGAGGAATGATGTACATAGCCTATGTTAGGTCCTTAATTGATTATGCTGCTCCCATGGTGATATAGCTAGAGAAGTTCTCTCCGACCTTGGAGTTAATGCAAAATGAAGCTCTCAGGTTATTCTTGGTGTCACAGATCTACAAAAGTTCTTAACATGAGGAAGGAGCTTGTGTTAGTATTTCTAGTATCAGTGATAGGATTGTTGAATAACTCTGTACTCGGTATTAGAATGTTGAGAAACGAACAGACACTGTCACAGTGAATCTTTACCAAGTGGTCTAGAGGTAAATACACACAGATCTAATAATGGATTGTGAAAACGTGCAATTGCATTAAGTTTTTTAACCTGCTGAACTGTATCCACTGTAGGCAACAAGATGCATTTCACCCCCTCCAGGAAGATGTGTTAATTTAATATCACTTACCTACAAGTTCCTCAAGATGCTCATTGCTAGTAATCCCATCTTAAATCTCTTGTTAGTGCAATGCCTCAAGAAGAAAATTCTCACTAGCTGGTAGTAACAAGTTATCACAAGTTATATACACGATGGATCTAAACAGGAGTCTTTGGCAGGGCTGCTCTGCTCTTGTTGCCACCTCCCTAGTTAAGAACGTTAATAAATTTGTGGAAGTTAGGCATAAGAATTACAACTGAGGCATCCTCACTTGCAAACTGAATTGTTTGAAATCCTAATGGCGCTAAAGCTAACCTATGACCATGAGCTTGACTCTATCATCATTACTGATTCTATGTCATCATTGAAGCTCTTGGCTATATAATGACTCCAACAAACATGCTCATTGGGTGGAGCCAGTATAGATACTCAAAAATTTAGGGAAAAAGGAATAATGTACAAATTGCTATGGATCATCACACATTGGATTACTCCATTCATGATAAAAGTTGATATGTAGCCAAGAAGAGTATCGAAGGAGAATGTAGAATTTAACTTTGTATAACTGTGTATAGCTTTAGAATAATATTTAGGAGGAAGTAAATAATGAAAATGATTGTTAACAGGAAGGCAGTTTGAAGCCTGAGTAGATCCCTTTAAACCTCTATGATAAATGAACGTAGTTAAAGTATGTTTATGGAGCAACTTGCAATGTGAACAGACTGAATGATGTTGTAGTTGGCAGGCTTGGCTTGGTTAAGGTACTGACTGAGGTTGTAGTGGCCAGGACCTTTGGCTTGGTTACAAGTACTGACTGATGTTGTAGTGCCAGGCTTAGGCTTGGTTACAAGTACTGACTGTTGTTGTAGTGGCCAGGCTTAGCTTGAGTTACAAGTATGACTGATGTTGTAGTGGCCAGGCTTAGACTTGGGTTATAAGTAATTCTGGCAGTTTGGAGACCACCGATGATGATCAAACCAAATTGTAAATTAGGTGATCAGGCTTATGGTCCTTCTCTTGACACTATGTGCTTAATTGTACCACTTATTGAGGAATACAGAGACAGACAGTATAATCACTATGTGACATGTCAAGATATCTTATTAATGAAAATAAGATACCAGATATACTAAGCAAATTTCCTAAATTTGCTTGTAACAGATAAGTGAACTATAGATATGTAGATATAAATCCATATGTATTCCTGTTAACCCTTTGGGGCCTAGTTCCTAGGCCTTTTGTGTATCCATATGCTCTCGCGCTACCGTCCACAGGATGGATATGGGGTGCACAATAAACTAGCCACTTCGGTGGCAAAATCTAAAAAATCTCTAATTTATGGGAAAGAACCTGATGGGATCAATCAGCACCTGGGAAATGAGCTCCAATCAGATTCGATCCAAGGTGGGGAAAGACAAGTCCAATTCCTTGGATCAAGAACCCCCTCACCAACATCAAGGAACCTCTTAGGGGTGGAAATAAAAAAAAGCTTACAAAACAATGATAATGCAACATTTTTAGTTTCTTTCTTTTTCATAACCTTCATTTATTTCACTGAAGGAGCGGTAAACCTGCAACGGTCAAACAGCACTTGAGGAATGTCAGGTAATCAAATTCAATCAACGGAAAGAAGGGATATATCCAATTCTTTGGATCAAGAGCCCTTCACCAGTATCAAGGCATCTCTAAAAGATAAAGGACCTTAACACAATAGTAGAGGCATTAACTGAGAAGATAAGATTTCGTTCGGATTTTTAACCCCGGAAGGTTAGCCACCCAGGATAACCCAAGAAAGTCAGTGCGTCATCGAGGACTGTCTAACTTATTTCCATTGTGGTCCTTAATCTTGTCCCCCAGGATGGCCCCACACACAGTCACTAAACACCAGTACCTATATTTGCCGCTAGTGTGACAGGACAAAACAGTGTAAAGGAAAAGTGTCGAAATGTTTCCACCCGCCGGGAATCAAACCCAGGCCCTCCGTGTGTGAAGCGGGAGCTTTAGCCACCAGCCCATCGGGCCCCTATACCAGGCCACCAGGCCATATAATTGTACAAATAATCATGAGAGGGTATGAGACCAGCCACAAACCTCTATTGTGGGATGTGGAGGGATGTACATTTCAGGACTGTACATGCACAGTTGAGGATTGTACATGGACACTTCAGGACTGTACAACCACACTTCAGGACTGTGTATACACACTTCAGGACTGTACAACCACACTTCAGGACAGTACATGCACACTTCAGGACAGTACATGCACACTTCAGGACAGTACATGCACACTTCAGGACTGTACAATCTCACTTCAGAACTGTACATGCACACTTCAGGACAGTACAACACACTTCAGGACTGTACACCCACACTTCAGGACTGTACAAGCACACTTCAGGACTGTACAAGCCCACCCCCCAAAACCCCCCACTTCAAGGATGTTACAACCACAATCGGCCCCCAGTACACCCAAACCCCACCCCCACTTCAGGACAGTACAACACCCATTTCAGAACTGGATACAACCACACTTCAGGACTGGTACAACCAAACTTCCGACGCACAACCAAACTTCAGGACTGATACAAACCACCTCTTCAGGACAGTACAACACACTTCAGGACTAGTACAAACAACACTTCCGGACGTACAACCAACACTTCAGGACAGTACACCACACTTCAGGACAGTACAACACACTTCAGGACAGAACAACACACTTCAGGACAGTACAACACACTTCAGGACTGTACAACCACACTTCAGGACCGTACAACCACACTTCAGGACCGTACAACCACACTTCAGGACCGTACAACCACACTTCAGGACAGTACAACACACGTCAGGACAGTAAAACACACTTCAGGACAGTACAACACACTTCAGGACTGTACAATCGCACTTCAGGACCGTACAACACACTTCAGGACCGTACAACACACTTCAGGACCGTACAACACACTTCAGGACAGTACAACACACTTCAGGACAGTACAACACACTTCAGGACAGTACAACACACTTCAGGACAGTACAACACACTTCAGGACCGTACAACACACTTCAGGACAGTACAACACACTCAGGACCGTTCAACTCACTTCAGCTACCGTACAACAACACTTCAGGACTGTCTCAACACACTTCGGACAGTACAAACACTTCAACCCCAATGACCGTACAAACCACACTTCAGGACAGTACAACACACTTCAGGACCGTACAACACACTTCAGTACAGTACAACACACTTCAGGACCGTACAACACACTTCAGGACCGTACAACACACTTCAGGACCGTAAACACTCTTAAGGACTGTACATCACACTTCAGGACAGTACAACAAACTTCAGGTCAGTACAACAACTTCTGAGACCGTACAACACACTTCAGGACCGTACAACACACTTCAGGACAGTACAACACACTTCAGGACCGTACAACACACTTCAGGACCGTACAACACACTTCAGGACCGTACAACACACTTCAGGACCGTACAACACACTTCAGGACCGTACAACTCACTTCAGAACTGTGCAACACACTTCAGGACCGTACAACACACTTCAGGACTGTACAACACACTTCAGGACTGACAACACCCAACTTCGGGAACCGTACAATAACCACACTTCAGGACAGTACAAACACACTTCAGGACAGTACAACACATTCAGGAACAGTACAACTCACTCAGGACAGTACAACACACTTCAGGACAGTTCGACAACACTCAGGACCGTACAACACACTTCAGGACCGTACAACACACTTCAGGACAGTACAACACACTTCAGGACAGTACAACACACTTCAGGACAGTACAACACACTTCAGGACAGTACAACACACTTCAGGACTGTACAACACACTTCAGGACAGTACAACACACTTCAGGACAGTACAACACACTTCAGGACTGTACAACACACTTCAGGACTGTACAACACACTTCAGGACAGTACAACACACTTCAGGACAGTACAACACACTTCAGGACCGTACAACACACTTCAGGACAGTACAACACACTTCAGGACCGTACAACACACTTCAGGACTGTACAACACACTTCAGGACAGTACAACACACTTCAGGACAGTACAACACACTTCAGGACTGTACAACACACTTCAGGACAGTACAACACACTTCAGGACAGTACAACACACTTCAGGACAGTACAACACACTTCAGGACAGTACAACACACTTCAGGACAGTACAACCACTTTCAGGACAGTTACAACCACACTTCAGACGTAACAACACACAACCTTCAGGACGTACAAAACACTTCAGGACCGTACAACACACTTCAGGACAGTACAACACACTTCAGGACAGTACAACACACTTCAGGACAGTACAACACACTTCAGGACAGTACAACACACTTCAGGACCGTACAACACACTTCAGGACAGTGCAACACACTTCAGGACTGAACTACATATATCATGACCAACATCTTCCACCGGCAGTATGGAGACAGTGAAGCATGATGGACGCCACAACTCACATTATTGGGAGTCTCACAGGTTTTACCCATGTGGAAGGCAGCAGCCCTGAGTGCAGGTTGACTCACGTTCACCTCCTGCACCGTCAGCTCCTCCTCCGTCGGCAGGAAGAAGTCCTTAGTGAACATAATAAGAGTAGAGAGCAGCCACACAGCTGACCACCACAACAACACTGATGATGCTATGACACGCACACAAATACAAAATTAATAATTTTTCTGGTTTTATAATTTATTTATCACGCAATATACATACTATGTATGTCCCAAAGAACATGAAAAATAATAATACTATACAATACTACATCCCCCCCACAAATTATTATTATGTATAATCAAGGTTTCCGTCACCAACCCGGAGGGATTTATACAGCGCCTGACCCCCCCCACAAAGATGTATACACATTAAGGTGTCAGCAACTTGTATTTTTAGTTAATCATATCAAACAAATTTAGGAAATTTGCTTATTATATCTGGTATTTTATTTTCATTAATAAGATATCTTGACATGTCACATAGGTTATTATACTGTCTGTCTCTGTATTCCTCAATAAGTGGACAATTAAGCACATAGTGTTCAAGACAGTGACCATATGTCTGACCACTAATTTGCAGTGCACACATGTCACTCAAACAAGTGCCACAACCTCACTCAAGTGGCACACACATCTCTCAAACAGGTGCACACCACCACAACTATCACTCAACAAGTGCACAAACCACATCAAGTGCACGCACCACAAACCTCAACAAGTGCAACACACCACATCACTATCAATCAACAAGTGTACACACCACACACTATCTATCAACAAGTGCACACCACCACACCTATCACTCAAAAAGTGCACACAACATCACTCAAGTGCAGCACACACTCAACAAGTGCACACACCAACACACTATCACCTCAACAAGAGCACACACCACACCTATCACTCAACAAGTGCACACACCACACACTATACTAACAAGTTGAACACAACCACACACTATCACTCAACAAGTGTCACACCATACTACTATCACTCAAAGTGCAAACACCACACATATCAGACTCAACAAGTGCACACACCTCACACACTATCACTCAACAGTGCACACACCCACACACTATCACTCAACAAGTGCACACACCACACACTATCACTCACAAGTGCACACACCACACACTATCAACCTCACAAGTGCACAACACTATCACTCAACAAGTGCACACACCACTCACATATCACTAACAAGTGCACCACCACATCAACAAGTGCACACACACACACTATCATCAACAAGTGACAACACTTCACTCATTACAAGTGCACTCACCACACTCAACACAGTGCACACACCAACTCATATCACTCAACAAGTGCACACACTATCATCAACAAGTGCACTCGCCACACCTCACATGTGAACACACCAACACTATCACTCACAAAGTGCACCACTTTCACTCAACTAGTGCACACACAACAACACTTCACTAAACCAAGTGCACACACCACACACTATCACTCAAC
Source organism: Cherax quadricarinatus (assembly GCF_026875155.1). NCBI lineage: Eukaryota > Metazoa > Arthropoda > Malacostraca > Decapoda > Parastacidae > Cherax > Cherax quadricarinatus. Next base: position 2,633,577 of record NC_069405.1, read on the forward strand.
AAGTGCACACACCACACCTGTCACTCAACAAGTGCACACACTATCACTCAACAAGTGCACTCACCACACTCAACAAGTGCACTCACCACACTCAACAAGTGCACACACTATCATTCAACAAGTGCACACACTATATCAACAAGTGCACACATATCACTCAACATGTGCACACAACCACACACTATCACTCAAGAAGTGCAACCCACCACACACTATCACTCAACAAGTGTGCACACACCACACCATATCACTCAACTTGTGCACACACCACTCCCTTCACTCAACAAGTGCAACACCACACACTATCACTCTAACAAGTGCACACACCACACTCTATCACTCAACAAGTGCACTCACCACACCACTATCACATCCTCAACAAGTGACACACCACACACTATCACTCAACAAGTGCACACACCACACACTATCACTCAACAAGTGCACACACCACACACTATCACTCAACAAGTGCACACAACACACACTATCACTCAACAAAATGCACACACCACACACTATCAATCACAATACTAGTGCATCACCACACTCAACAAAGTGCACACACCACACCAACAATGTGCACACACCAAACACTATCAACTCAAGTCACACCACAACAGTATCACCTCAAGTGCACACACACACATATCACTCAACAAGTGCACACAACCTCCACTATCACCTCAAACATGTGCACTATCCACCAACACACTATCACTCTCAACAAATTGCATCACACCACACACTATCACTCACCAAGTGCACACACTATCACTCAACAAGTTGCCACACCACACTCACTATCACTCAACAAGTGCACACACCACACTACTATCCTCAACAAGTGCACACTCCACACCACTATCACTAACAATTGCACACACCACACACTATCCACTCACCAAGTGCACAACACTATCACTCAAACAAGTGCATCACCACACTCAACAAGTGCACACCACCACACTCAACAATTGTGCACCACACCACACACTATCACTCAAGTGCACACACCACACACTATCACTCTAAAACAAGTGCACCACACCACACACTTAATACACTCCAACAAGTGCACTCACCACACTAAACAAGTGCACACACCACCTCAACAAGTGCACACCCACACACTATCACTTCAAGTGCCAACACACCACACACTATCATCAACAAGTGCACACACCCACACACTATCACTCAAGTGCACACACCAGACACATTATCACTCAAGTGCACACACCACACCTTCACTCAATGTGCACACACCACACAACTATCACTCAACCATTGTTGCACAACACCACTCACTATCAACTCAGTTGCAAACACCTCAACATCACTCAAGTGCACACACCACACAAAACTACACAATGCACTACACCAACACAACTGCATTACACTACACTTCACAAACACTATATACACAACACTGCATACAACAACAGTACAAAACACCTGCACTACCACAACACTGCAAGACACAACACTACAAAACACTATACTACACAACCCTGCAAGACACATCACTACAAAACACTGCACTGCACACACTACACTTTTCAACTACACAACACTGCACTACAAAACATACACTATACAATACACACACTGTACTTTCACACCACTAACTTATACAATACACAACACCTGCACTACCACTACACTACACTATACAAAACACATACACTTCACAACCAAGCACTAACAGTGCTCACACTTCCAACACTATACTAAATCCAGCACTGTTACTACACAGCAATACACACATGCACTAAAAAAACTCAACTAAACTACACAGCACACTACACTACACACGCACTATACTACACTGCCTATTTTTTTTTTTTTTACCCATAGCACTACATAACGCTGCACTACACAACACGACACAACACTGCCCACTACCTATACAACACTACACAGCTCTACCACTGCACAGCACTACACTAAACACAGTGCATACACCAACACTGCACTACACTACAAAACACTACCACTACACAATCAAAATACACAGCACAGAACTACACTACACAAACACCATTTGCTACACACAAACTACACTATACAACACACCTACACAGCCACAACTACACTACACAACACCATGCTACACAACACACTATACATCACTACACATACATGTCTACACAGCACTATACAACACTGCACTACACTACCACAACACTGCACTATACAAACTTTACTACAACTACAACAACACTTCAACTACACTTAACACTCAAAAAACTATATTTTGAAAGTAATAAGTCCTCTGTCTGACTTTTTTGGTTATCCCAGGTTTTTCTCTACACTTATGCTGCTATGTCACATATGTAATTCTATGTATCTGTATTTGTTGATATACCTGAATAAACTTACTTACTTACTATACTATATTATACAAACACTACAAATACATGCACTACACTAACAACACTGCACTACACTATTATTAACAATGCTACATAACACTTCACTACACAATACACTATACACAATGGACTACACTACCATTGCAAAAACTATACTAAACACTACCCTACACAACACTGCACTACACAACACTGTAAACTACACACACAAACACTGCCAACACTGCATTACACAACACAACACTGCACAACACTTCACTACACAACACTGCACCACACAACACTGCACTACACAACACAACAGTGCACTATACAACAGTAAACACTGCACTACACAACACTACATTATCACTGTATAACACACTAGTGTCACTATCTATATAACACTACAGTGTCACCATCTATATAACACACTACACTCACTACATAATACACAACATTATCACTATTCCTATAAGATACCTATGCAAACATTCTTGTGTTGTATAAATATATTTATTTGATTATATTTCATTGTATCCCACTGGCCTAGTGGTTAGCGTATCCCTATAAGAGTCGTAAGACTCAAGCGTCGCGGGTTCGAGCCCCGCTAGTACCCATTGGTTAGTGTATCCCTCTAAGAGTTACAAGACTCAAGCATCGCGGGTTCGAGCCCCGCTAGCACCCATTAGTTAGTGTATCCCTCTAAGAGTTACAAGACTCAAGCATCGCGGGTTCGAGCCCCGCTAGTACCCAGGTTCATCAGCAGGATGGTAAGTGAAGAGAAGAGGAAGGATGTCGAATTCCTTGGTGTGTATCACCCTCTCCTGGAGGCTACCCTAGCATTGTGGGGACGTGATATCGAGACCATCGTTCGTGAGACTCCTCGCACTTTCGGTAAAGTATGTGAAGTCTGTAGCAGCGACGAGCTACTTCGCGAGCCTCCAATACCCAAAGGTCACGGTCGTATTGTACTGCTGTCTCATCAACCTCACTGCATCTCTCTGTACGTCTCTCATGATAGAGTATTAATCTACCATAATGGTGGTAGTGAACTTACCGCCCGCAGAGTGGTGAAGAAATACTACAAGAATAACCGTACCTGTTACAGAAAATTGAAAAGACTTACAAGAGTAGAACAGGTAGGCGGTACCTGCGCCTACCATGCACTGGCCTTCATGGACATAACTGTCAGTTCTGGTCTCAAGGAGGCCAAAGACATCTGGCGCTGGTTCTACATGAGAATGCAATATCTCCCAGATGTTAAAGCAATCAATATGGTCGACTCAATGCTGACTGAATTCGACAATGATATAGATACTTCCACCGACAATTTCCAAAAAAGTGTACTGACACCCGATATTAAAGGTCATCTGGCTGATATAAGGAAGATGGATACGCCTGTTAAACGTCAACTGGACACTGAGACGCCCTCAGACCCACCACGAAAAATACTGAAAGTCTGAATAATAACATACACCGAACACCAAAAACTTGATTATCAAGAATGATATGCATAAAGTGAAGAAGAAAAGGTTAGAAAAATGTAATATATATATATATATATATTTTATATATATATATATAATATATAAATATATATATATATATATATTATGATATATAAATATATATATATATATATATATAATATATATTTTATATATATTATATATTTTCAACAAGTCGGCCGTCCGTCTCCACCGAGGCAGGGTGACCCAAAAAAGAAAGAAAATCCCCAAAAAGAAAATACTTTCATCATCATTCAACACTCTCACCACACTACACAACATTATCACTGTTTTTGCAGAGGTGCTCAGAATACAACAGTCTAGAGCATACACATATAAAGATACACAACATATCCCTCCAAACTGCCAATATCCCAAACCCCTCCTTTAAAGTGCAGACATTTACTTCCCATTTCCAGGACTCAAGTCCGACTATATGAAAATAACCGGTTTCCCTGAATCCCTTCACTAAATATTACCCTGCTCACACTCCAACAGATCCGTCAGGTCCCAGTACCATTCGTCTCCAATCCTCCTATCTAACATGCTCACGGCAGCTTGTATTCAGATAAATTATAAATAATTAGCCCGCTTTCAACTTATTTTTTTATTTTTGAGTAAAGAATGTAAACAGGAGCCTATTATTAGAAGTTCCATGGAGTTTCCTTAAAAAATAGTGAAAACAAATAAAAATAGGGAGGAGTTTTTTTTAGCTCCTCAGTAGGTGCTCAGTAGTACCTCAGTACTCAAAAGGATCAGGCATCAGCAGAACAGTTCTATGTAGACAGTAAGTTCATTTTGTCATAGAAGGTTTCAGAAGATGAAATACATGGTATAAACATCCGACACAAAGGATTTATAAACACAAATGCAGTATAATGTGATCCTTTATTAAAGTTTCACCACACAGGTGGACTTTTTCAAGTCAACAACAGACCCGTGTGTGACCATGAAAAAGCCCACTGTTGTGGGCGAAACGTTGTCAATAAAGGATCACATTCTCCTGCATTTGTGTTTATATTTCCGTTCTCAGAAGATACTCGGTCGGTACTCTGTGAGCGTAGGTATCATTTGTCACTCAGTAGTTTCTCAGTAGATACTCCAGTAGGTACTCTGTAGAGAGTAAGTACTCATTAGTCACTCAGGTACACAGGTGAGAAACATCAACAAACGCTGAAAGTAACACATCAGGTAACACTGGGGCGTAGTAACACATGAATATAGGAGGGACAAACATCGAACATAATATAGCGGATAATACTTGAAAAGGTAACACCAGTGGATAACCCTGAAGGTAACCACAGATGGATAAACATGAAGGTAAACACAGTGGATAACACTGAAGGTAACACAGTGGATAACACTGAAGGTAACACAGTGGATAACACTGAAGGTAACACAGTGGATAACATGAAGGTACACAGGCGGATAACACTGAAGGAAACAGTGGATAAACCACTGAAGGTAACACAGGCGGATAACATGAAGGTAACACAGCGGATAACACTGAAGAGTAAACACAGCGGATAACACTGAAGAGTAACACAGTGGATAAACACTGAGGTAAACACAGTGGATAAACACTGAAGGTAACACAGGTGGATAACACTGAAGGTAACACAGTGGATAAACACTGAGGTAACCAGTGGATAACACTGAAGGTAACGCAGTGGGATAACACTGAAAGGTAAAAAGTGGATAACACTGAAGGTAACACAGTGGATAACACTGAAGGTAACACAGCGGTTGGAGAACATTGAAGGAAGGTAACACAAGCGGATAACACTGAAGGTTTAACACAGTGGATAACATGAAGGTAACACAGTGGATAACACGAAGTACACAGTGGAAAACACTTGAAGGTACCAGTGGATAAACTGAGGTAACACGTGGATAACATGCAGGTAACAACAGCGTGATAACACTGAAGGTAACACAAGAGGGGGGCTAACACTTAAGGTAAAACACAGTGGATAAATGTGAAACGGGAACACAGTGGATAACACTGAAGGTAAAAGTGGATAACACTGAAGGTAACACAGTGGATAACACTGAAGGTAACACAGTGGATAACACTGAAGGTAACACAGCGGATAACACTGAAGGTAACACAGAGGATAACACTGAAGGTAACACAGTGGATAACACTGAAGGTAACACAGTGGATAACACTGAAGGTAACACAGTGGATAACACTGAAGGTAACACAGTGGATAACACTGAAGGTAACACAGTGGATAACACTGAAGGTAACACAGTGGATAACACTGAAGGTAACACAACAAGACTCAGATAACACTGAAGGTATGATAGGAACACACAAGGTAACACACCAAAGTAACAACTAGGTAACAACACAAAGTAACACACAAGGTAACACCACAACAATGTAACACACAAGGTAACACACAAAGGTAAACACACAGGTAAACACAAAGTAACACAAAGGTAACACACAAAGTAAACAGGTAAACACAACGTAACACACAAAGTGCAACAAGGTAACACACCAAGTAACACACAAAGGTAACACACAAGGTAACACAACAAGGTAAACACACAGGGTAACACACAAGGAAAACACACAAAGTACATACAAAGGTAAACACTAAAGGGTGAACAGTAACACAACAGGAAATATGCAATGATTAGATTTTTTGCCACCAAAGTGGCTAGTTTTGTTTGTAGCCACCCCATCTCCCCCTTTTGGAGGTTAGCACAAAAACATATGGATTACACAAAATACCTAGGAACTAGGCCTCCAAAAGGGCTAAAAGGGGGTACATATGTATTTATATCTACATATCTATAGTTCACTTATCTGTTACAAGCAAATTTAGGAAATTTGCTTAGTATATCTGGTTACATAGGTTATTATAGTGTGCAAGACAGTGACCATATGCCTGACCATATAATTTACATTTAGTTTGATCATCATCTGTGTGTCTCCCAAACTGCCAGAAGTACTTGTAACCAAGCCTAAGTCTGGCCACTACAACATCAGTCAATACTTGTAACCAAGCCTAAGTCTGGCCACTACAACATCAGTCAGTACTTGTAACCAAGCCTAAGTCTGGCCACTACAACATCAGTCAATACTTGTAACCAAGCCTAAGTTGGCCACTACAAAAAAAAAAAAAAAAAAAAAAAACAAATAAATCATCACAGGTCAGTACTTGTACCAAAGCCTACGTTCTGTCCACTACAACATCAGTCAATTACCTTGTAACCAAGCTAAGTCTGGCCACTACAACATCAGTCTGTACTTGTAACAAGCCTTACGTCTGGCCAATACAAATCAGTCAGTACTTGTAACCAAGCCTAGTTGGCCACTACAACATCAGTCAATACTTGTAACAAGCCTAAGTCTGGCACTACAACATCAGTCCGTACTTGTAACCAAGCTAAGTCTGGCCACTACAACATTCAGGTCAGTACTTGTAAACAAGCCTAAGTCTGGCCACTACAAACGACAGTCAGTAACTTGTAACCAAGACCTAGCTGGCCACCTACAAATAGTCAGTACTTGTAACCAGCCTAAAGTCTGCGGCCACTACAACATCAGTCAGATTTACTTGTAACCAAGCCTAAGCCTGGCCTGACAACATCGTCAGTACTTGTAACCAATCCTAAGGTCAGGGCACTACAACATCAGTCAGTACTTGTAACCAAGCCTAAGTCTGGCCACTACAACATCAGTCAGTCCTTGTAACCAAGCCTAAGCCTGCCTACAAATCAGTCTGTACTTGTAACCAAAGCTAAGTCTGGCACTACAACATCAGTCAGTACTTGTAACCAAGCCTAAGTCTGGCACTCCAACGTCAGTCAGTAATTGTACCAGCCTAAGCTGGCCACTACAACATCAGTCAGTCCTTGTAACCAAGCCTAATTCCGGCCACTACACATTCAGTCAGTACTTGTAACCAAGCTAAGGCCTTCACTACAACATCAGTCAGTACTTGTAAACCAAGGCCTAAAGATCTGGCCATAACATCAGTCAGTACTTGTAACCAAGCAGAAGTGGCCACTACAACATCAGTTCAGTACTTGGAACCAAGCAAGCCTGGCCCCACAAAATCAGTCAGAGTTACTTGTAACCAAGCTAAGTCTGGCCACTACAACATCAGTCAGTACTTGTAACCAAGCCTAAGCCTGGCCACTACAACATCAGTCAGTACTTGTAACCAAGCCTAAGTCTGGCCACTACAACATCAGTCAGTACTTGTAACCAAGCCTAAGGCTGGCCACTAACACCATCAGTTCAAGTACTTGTAACCAAGCCTAAGCCTGGCCACTACAACATCAGTCAGTACTTGTAACCAAGCCTAAGGAAGCCGTCGGTCAAAATATTGTAGCTCTTTTGTTTACCGTCCGATTTCCTCCAGTTTTGGTGCACAAGACAAAGTGTTTTCACTCTTTCTTGAAAATATTTCTCAAAAATATACCTCAAACAACAACTGAGAAAAGACTGATTTACTGAAAATGCCCTTGTGTAAAAAATTTATTCCTATATGGGACGACGTAAGGTTGTTTGGACACTTGGTGCCGAGAGAACAATGTTAATACGACTTTCTAAAGGTATAATGTCCTCTAAATGTCTTATCTTTATTTCACACACAAAAAAAAGTTTGTTAGTTCTTGGAATGTTGCAAAATATCTGCCCTTTACTCCCACATAACTCCCAAAATAATTGGAATATTTCCCAAAATATACCATCGGTAATTAGAGAAATCATTATTTTTATTTTCTATGAATATATTTTCCATTTAATTAGTAATATGGTGAATTATTTACATTAGGTGCATAGTTACTTCGAGGATAATTGGCCTGGAAGCCGGCCGGCGCCGACTCGATTTTTTTTTTTCTCGCGAAAATCGCGTTTGTTTGGGTGTATTTCTTAGTAAACTGGTGTTCTAGTGCAGTTATCCTCTTCAAAACACCGTTTTCTCTTACTCAGAGACCAAAGAATACGACATGGAGACGACATGAGAGGATTCACTCATTTATATCGAAATATTCCTGATAGTCTCTTGCCATATTATGGCCTATTTTATTCAGTCTAGAGTATATAACATGTTTGTATGTTATTTATAGTGTTTATTATATCATATTAGATCAATCCTGATAGATAAATAAGCCGTAGAGTTGATATATAAGCTGATATAAGCGTAATAATGAAGTGATTTCTCCTGGCTCTCTGGAGCGGGAACACTGCCAGATGCTTCCTTAAGCTCCACATACTGTTTTATGATGCCAAATAGTCAGTTATTATATTAGAAAGAATAATGCAAGAAAAATCGATAAAAAACAAGGAAAAAATTCCAAAATATGTATGGGCTGTGAGCAGACTCACTACCCACATCGCCGTCACCATACCTGATATAAATGACTATAATTTCTTGTAGAAACATCGTAGAACATTGATTCTTGTACCATTGTGTTGCCAAAGAGTTAAGCTATTTTTCGGTATAAATAACTCAGTTTCATAAATAACAAAAAAAAGGCACAATACCGTGACTGGTGGCTAAAGCTCCCGCTTCACACACGGAGGGCCCGGGTTCGATTCCCGGCGGGTGGAACATTCGACACGTTTCCTTACACCTGTTGTCCTGTTCACCTAGCAGCAAATAGGTACCTGGGTGTTAGTCGACTGGTGTGGGTCGCATCCTGGGGGACAAGATTAAGGACCATAATGGAAATAAGTTAGACAGTCCTTGATGACGCACTGACTTTCTTGGGTTATCCTGGGTGGCTAACCCTCCGGGGTTAAAAATCCGAACGAAATCTTATCTTATCTTAACCCGCACATAAAAGAGAGAAGCTTACGACGACGTTTCGGTCCGACTTGGACCATTTACAAAGTCACACTAACAGAAGTAAACAAAGCAAACAAAGAAGTTCAGGTAAGATCCCAATGGGATGAGCGGGGAAGACGGGACAGATGAAGAATATCTCTGGAGAGGAGTGTTCTTAGTCAGAGAAACAGAGCCAGAGCTTAACCCAACAGCTAAGATGATCGTGGGGCAGACTTGAGAACAGGAATAGCAGGGACTGTTGCATCGAACTTGTGGTAGTTGAAGTCTTGAATCTTGAGTAGCTGGCAGCAAGCTAGGTCACATCAGAGGGAAGAACACATAAGAGAGTTATAGGAGTAACTGAGGAGACAGGTTAACAATGGAGCCATTTTCCAACTTTTTGAAGCTGCTCCTAGATAGGTGGTATAGTTTAGCCTTGTTACTGAAGGTGAAACGTAGAGGCTTGATGAACTCAAGAACTTGGGTGAGTGTGAAGTGAAGCGGTGATTCACAGGCATACTTGACTGTTCCAGCACCGAGGCTTTTGTAGAGTTCAGTACAGGTGATGGTGTCAGTATTTGAAGAAGTGTAGAAGGTGAGGTTTTCCCATGAGGGTTTACTGGAGTCGTCGCTATCTTCCTCTTCTGGAGTGGACTCATTGGGCGAATCTACAATGGTGGTAGTAGGTGACTGAGGGTCGACAGGAGTAGTGGAGAGGTGTAATGGTTGTGTAACAGCAGGCTGGGAGAGGTGGGAGACGGTGGTTGAGGCATCATGATCAACGTTGTCAGCGGTGGAAGCGGTTATAGGAGTTACAGGAGCAGGAAGAGGTAGTGATGGTAGTAGTAGTAGTAGTACAAGAATGTTAGGTAAGACACATATGCAACAGTTAGGTATCTTTATTTCGAAACGTTTCGCCTACACAGTAGGCTTCTTCAGTCGAGTACAGAAAAGTTGTGCAAGAAAGGTATAAAATACCGACAATATGAAAGTTAAGACACATGTGCAACATCTGGATATCTTTATTGTAGACGTTTCGCCATCCAGTGGCTTTATCAATACAGATTCTAGGACATAATAGGAAGACAGTAGAACTATATACAAAAGATGAGGTAATCAGTCCCTCGGCCTTGGAGTTAGTGTTCACAGCATCGTGGTGGAGGAGAATCTGGAGCAAAGGCAAGAAGACTGGCGGTTATATAGGCGTTATATAGGTTATATAGGCGTTATATAGGTTATATATGTCCTAGAATCTGTATTGATAAAGCCAATGGATGGCGAAACGTCTACAATAAAGATATCCAGATGTTGCACATGTGTCTTAACTTTCATATTGTCGGTATTTTATACCTTTCTTGCACAACTTGTCAGACACTGCAACATCATGGAATCTTGGTTCAGAGGACATCTACAAGACCTTCTTCACGGCTGCTGCAACTTACCCATCTCTTTGGGAAGGACCTACTTCCACTGGGGAATCCCGCCTGCCAGTGACTGCCCTCGTCTGCTGCCCGTCCTATCCACTGACGCCTATATAAACGCCAGTCTTCTTGCCTTTGCTCCAGATTCTCCTCCACCACGATGCTGTGAACACTAACTCCAAGGCCGAGGGACTGATTACCTCATCTTTTGTATATAGTTCTACTGTCTTCCTATTATGTCCTAGAATCTGTATTGATAAAGCCACTGGATGGCGAAACGTCTACAATAAAGATATCCAGATGTTGCACATGTGTCTTAACTTTCATACAGAAAAGTTGATAGAAGCAGAAGATACTTGAAGACGATGTAATCAGTCCATCACCCTTGAAGTTTTGAGGTGGTGAGTCCCTCAGTCTGGAGAAGAGTATTGTTCCATAGTCTGAAACAATATTGTTTCAGACTATGGAACAATACTCTTCTCCAGACTGAGGGACTGACCACCTCAAAACTTCAAGGGTGATGGACTGATTACATCGTCTTCAAGTATCTTCTGCTTCTATCAACTTTTCTGTACTCGACTGAAGAAGACTACTGTGTAGGCGAAACGTTTCGAAATAAAGATACCTAACTGTTGCATATGTGTCTTACCTAACAACCTGTCGGTATTTTACACCATTTTAATGTTCAGTACAAGAATGGTATGTAATACCGACAAGATGAAATTAAGACATATGCGCAACCCCCGGGCATCCCTATCGTAGACGTTTCGCCATCCAGCCAGCCACTGGATGGCGAAACGTCCACACCAAAGACACCCAGACGCCGCACATGTGTCTTAATTTCATCAGTAGTAGTAGCAGTAGTAGTAGTAGAAGAGGTAGTAGTAGTGGTAGTGGTAGAAGTGGGGAATAAGGAGGACGGGCCAGTCAATACAAAGGAAGGGGAGCACTGCAAGAGAGCTAGGTGCCCACAAAGAGAGAGCAAGCGCACAGAGGTGCGTGAAAGGGGAAGTGGTGAAATAAATGAAGAAGGAACAGAAACACGAGACAGAAGAGAGAAAGACAACCCAGAAGAGAAAAGGAAAGAGGAAAGGGGAAGAGGGAGAAGAAGAAAAAGAAAAAGAAAAAATGAGGAGTCAGGTTAAGTCACGGGTGTTCTGAAGTTTGGAGCATTTTACAATGTAGTGGGAGAGGAAGGCATCTACAGAGACGAAGCCAGGACTAAGATTCATACAAGGAAAGTTGTGTATTAGAGAGGATTCAACTAGACGGCGACTGTTCGAGTTGGAAGTAGGGAAGACAGTTTTAGCAGAAGACCAGTCAATAGGATGGCTATGATCTCTGACGTGACAGAAAAGAGCATTGTTAGTGTCGGCAAGCTAACACTATTTTTGTGCTCCCTAAGTCTGTCAGAAAGAGATCGACCAGTTTCTCCAAAGTATTGAAGAGGACAGGAGGAGCAAGAAATAGAGTAGACACCAGGAACATCTGTAGAGGGAGGAGAGGTATGAACGAGATTAGTGCGAAGAGTGTTAGTCTGGCGAAGGTAAGCTTGATGTCTAAGGGACGGAGAGAATTGTTGAGATTAGAAAGACCGGAAATGTAGGGAAGGCAGAGGATAGAAGAGTTCCCAGGAGTAGAGAGTTTGGCAGAGAAGAAATTACGTTTAGCACGTGAGAGGGCAGAGTCTATAAAATGGGAAGGGTAGCCAAGACGGGAAAACGAATTATGAAGAGTGGAAATTTCTGCTGGAAGGAGTTGAGGATCGCAGATGCGGAGGGCACGGAGGAAGAGGGAGATAAGAACACTTTTCTTGACAGGGGAAGCATGATAGGAAAAGTAGTGAATGTACATGCCACTGTGCATAGGTTTACGGTAAACGGAAAAGGAAAAAACCTGTATCTGAGCGGTGGACATGGACATCAAGGAAAGGAAGCAAGGAATTAGATTCCCATTCAGCTTTAAACTTAATGGAAGGGGCAAGATTATTAAGAGCTTCAAGAAAAGGTTGGAAGAGACTGGAGTCATGAGGCCACAGAGCAAAGATGTCATCCACATAGCGGAGCCAGAGTGCAGGTTGCACATCGAGGGTAGGAAGAAGAGTAGTCTCGAAGTATTCCATGTAAAGATTAGCAAGGACAGGAGAGAGAGGAGAGCCCATAGCGACACCGAAGGTTTGAGAATAATATTTCCCTTGGAAGGAAAAGGAGTTAGAGTCCACACAGAGGCGGATAAGATCAAGAAAGACATCAGTATGTATAGGGAGATGTAGAAACCCTTCATGGCCTTCTCTCTAAGGAAATCAAGGACATCATCAAGAGGGACATTGGTGAAGAGGGACTCAACGTCAAGACTAAGCATCTTACAGATAGGGAGAGAGCGAACCCGTTCAATGAAGTCTTGAGAGTGACGGAGGTGGGCAGGAGAAAAAGTACCAAGGAAGAGAATGAGGGTTTTGGCCAGCCAAGAAGCAAGAGAATAAGAGACAGAACCTCTAGAGGATATGATAGGACGAAGAGGAATATCAGGTTTATGAGTTTTGGGAAGGCCATAGAAATGGGGAAGAGAGGGACAGATGACACGAAACCGTTGAACAAGGTCAAAGTCAGGAGGACAGAGGGTTGGAAACGAGAGGAGTGTAGGTACGTGAGTCAGAGAGCAAGACATCAGCTTTACGGAGGTAATCCTCGCGATCAAGGATAACTACCGAATTACCTTTGTCAGAAGATAGTATGACAATGTTAGTGTTGGATTTAAGAGAAGAAAGGGCAAGTTGGTAACGGCGCGGAAGGTGGTGATTCTTAGAAAACAGACTAACAAGAGCAGGAAGGAGAGCGCCACGAAAAGTGGACAAGTCAGGAAGATTACGGAAGCGAGATTGACGAAAGGAATCAAAAGAGGTAATCAGGGCAATACCAGCGCGAGGAGTAGGCGAAGTGGCAAAGGAAACACCAAAACCAAGAAATTCAAGCTCATACTGAGAGAGTGAGACAGAAGACAAGTTAGTAACACAGTCAGTGAGGGAGAATTTAGACCAAGGGCTGAGATGAGACGTTGAAGTTTATTCTGTAGTTTGGAAGAATGAATTTGTGTATTCAGGCGAGCAGTGTCAAAGGCAATGGTAGAGAGAAGGTTACAGAGATCTTGTGGTAGAGCCGCAAAGAGAGCACGTTGACGTTGACGGAAAGTAAAGAAGGCATCTTCAACCTGTGATTTAGTAGAAAGAATGAGCTGTTGAAGTAGGAGACGGGCATGATCAGGAAAGGGAGTGCCCAGTGGGTTGGTGTCCATAATTTTTCGATTTTTTTGAGAGCGCGCGAAAAAATTGCCCTACAGCCCCCTAAGCCTGGCCACTACAACATCAGTCAGTGCTTGTAACCAAGCCTAAGTCTGGCCACTACAACATTATTCAGTATTTGTAACCAAGCCTAAGCCTGGCCACTACAACATCAGTCAGTACTTGTAACCAAGCCTAAGTCTGGCCACTACAACATCAGTCAGTACTTGTAACCAAGCCTAAGTCTGGCCACTACAACATCAGTCAGTACTTGTAACCAAGCCTAAGTCTGGCCACTACAACATCATTCAGTACTTGTAACCAAGCCTAAGCCTGGCCACTACAACATCAGTCAGTACTTGTAACCAAGCCTAAGCCTGGCCACTACAACATCAGTCAGTACTTGTAACCAAACCTAAGCCTGGCCACTACAACATCAGTCAGTACTTGTAACCAAGCTAAGCCTGGCCACTACAACATCATCAGTACTTGTAACCAAGCCTAAGTCTGGCCACTACAACATCAGTCAGTACTTGTAACAAGCCTAAGCCTGGCCTCTACAACATCAGTCAGTACTTGTACCAAGCCTAAGCTGGCCTCTACAACATCAGTCAGTACTTGTAACCAAGCCTAAGCCTGGCCACTACAACATCAGTCAGTACTTGTAACCAAGTCTAAGTCTGGCCACTACAACATCAGTCAGTACTTGTAACCAAGCCTAAGCCTGGCCACTACAACATCAGTCAGTACTTGTAACCAAGCCTAAGCCTGGCCACTACAACATCAGTCAGTACTTGTAACCAAGCCTAAGCCTGGCCACTACAACATCAGTCAGTACTTGTAACCAAGCCTAAGTCTGGCCACTACAACATCAGTCAGTACTTGTAACCAGCCTAAGCCTGGCCACTACAACATCAGTCAGTACTTGTAACCAAGCCTAAGCCTGGCCACTACAACATCAGTCAGTACTTGTAACCAAACTAAGTCTGGCCACTACAACATCAGTCAGTACTTGTAACCAAGCCTAAGCCTGGCCACTACAACATCAGTCAGTACTTGTAACCAAGTCTAAGTCTGGCCACTACAACATCAGTCAGTACTTGTAACCAAGCCTAAGCCTGGCCACTACAACATCAGTCAGTACTTGTAACCAAGCTAAAGCCTGGCCACTACAACATCAGTCAGTACTTGTAACCAAGCCTAAGCCTGGCCACTACAACATCAGTCAGTACTTGTAACCAGCCTAAGTCTGGCCACTACAACGTCAGTCAGTACTTGTAACCAAGCCTAAGCCTGGCCACTACAACGTCAGTCAGTACTTGTAACCAAGCCTAAGCCTGGCCACTACAACATCAGTCAGTACTTGTAACCAAGCCTAAGCCTGGCCACTACAACATCAGTCAGTACTTGTAACCAAGCCTAAGCCTGGCCACTACAACATCAGTCAGTGTTCACATTGCAAGTTGCTCCATAAACATACTTATCTACGTTCATGTTATCATAGTGGGTTATAGATCTACTCAGGCTTCTAACTGCATTCCTATAACAATCATCTTCATTATTTACTTCTCTCCTAATATTATTCCTAATGCTAGACACAGTTATACCAAAGTTATATTCTACATTCTTGGATAACATATCAACTTGATCATGAAGGCTGAGGTATGATGACAGCTCTTAGTCTGTTAATAAACTGAGGTACGATAACTCTTAGTCTGTTAGGCTGACGCATGATAACAGTTCGTAGTCTGTTAATTAGCTCAAGTATGGTAACAACCCTTAGCCTATTATAAGTAAGCCCAGGTATGATAACTTTTTTGTTCAAATTCGAATAAAAATATAGTGGTGTGGTATGCCTCCTGGTAAGCTGATGCTTAGGTATTAAAAGTAACATAAGATTTCGTTCGGATTTTTAACCCCGGAGGGTTAGCCACCCAGGATAACCCAAAAAAGTCAGTGCGTCATCGAGGACTGTCTAACTTATTTCCATTGTGGTCCTTAATCTTGTCCCCCAGGATGCGACCCACGCCATTCCACTAACACCCAGGTACCTATTTGCTGCTAGGTGAACAGGACAACAGGTGTAAGGAAACGCGTCGAAATGTTTCCGCCCCACCGGGAATCGAACCCGGGCCCTCCGTGTGTGAAGCGGGAGCTTTACCAACCAGGCCACGGGGGAACAGTAAATTGTGCATATACACTATACATACACCTGTCACTGTATATACCTGATGTCAGGTAAATATACCTGCCATTGCATATACCTGGAAGGACAGGTGCATCACAGGTGATGATAGACATGCTAGAGTGATGATAGACATGCTAGTGATGATAGACATGCACTTAACATTATGTAGTGGGTTGAGTTGCTGGGTCAACCTTGTGGGTGGCGGGGCTCACAAAACCTTGGGTAGGCTTCACCGGGGGTTTATAATTATCTGAGACATCCACCTGACACATTATGTCTCTGTAATGTTCTGACTACTGTCCAAGGACAAGTACGAGGGTTGGTTGGTTAATGGGGTTTAAAACCTATCGACTTCCATCTCACATTGGTCTTCAGATGCATGATAGAACTGATAAATTGGCTAAGCTGTTATGCTTTCAAAGAGAGAGTAGATTACAATCTTGGCTTGGCAGGTAGTAGTTTGAGAACAATAATACGAAAAAGAACTTCAGCTGAATTTTTTGGACTAAGACCAGGGAGATTGACTCCAGTGAGTCCATCTATCATCATTCTATCATGCAGGAGGAGCCACATGTCTATCATGCAGGAGGAGCCACATGTCTATGGTGCATCCAACAAAATAAGAAGACTCTTGGATGTCACTACCGCCCGGTTCGGCTTTGTCACTACTGCCCGGCTCCGGCTGTCAATACTGCCCGGGCTCCGGCTTCACTACTGCCTCGGTTCAGGCTGTTCACTTACTGCCGGCTCGGCTTTCACTACTGCCCGGCTCGGACTGGGTTACAAGTATCTTTGGCGGTTTTAATCACCACCACCAGATGTAGAACCAAACGAAATGGTCAACTTGGCCAGATGGATATTGTCACACCCCTGCGTCATTATGTACTGGAGTGCCGTCACACCTTCGTCATTATGTACTGGAGTGCGTCACACCTTGCGTCATTATGTACTGAGTGCGTCACCCCGCGTCATTATGTATGGAGTGCGTCACACCTTGCGTCATTATGTACTGGAGTGCGTCACACCTTGCGTCATTTTTGTACTGGGAGGTTGCGTCACACCTTGCGTCCATTATGTACTGCGAGTGCGTCCCACAACTTGCGTTCATTATGTACTGGAACCGTGGCGTCCAAACCTTGCGTCTTTTGTACTGGAGTCTGCGTCACACCTTGCGTCATTATGTACTGGAGTGCGTCACACTCCGCATCTTTATTACAGGAGTTGCGTCTCACCTGGTCATTATGTACTGGAGTGTCGTCACACCCTGCTCATCATGTACTGGAGTGAGTCACACCCTGTGTCATTATGTAATGGAGATGGTCACACCCTGCGTCATTATGTACTGGAGTGCGTAACACCCTGCGTCATTATGTACTGGAGTGCAGTCACACCCTGCGTCATTTGTACTGGAGTGCGTCAAACCTTGCGTCATTATGTTACCTGGAGGCTGCGTCACACCTGCGTCAATTATGTACTGGAGGCGTCCACACCTTGCGCATTATGTACTGGAGTGCGTTCACACCTTTCGTCATTATGTTTACTGGAGGTGCGTCACACCTTGAGTAATTATGTACTGGCTGCGTCACACCATTGCGTCATTAGGTATGGAGTGCGTCACACCCTGCATCATTATATACTGGAGTGACGTCCACCAAACATGTGTCATTATGTACCGGAGGTGCGTCCACACCCTGCAGTCATTATGTACTGGAGTGAGTCACACCCTGCATCATTATGTACTGGAGTGCGTCACACCTTGCTTCATATGTATGGAGTGCGTCACACCTGCGTCATTAGTTACTGGAGTGCGTCACACCAGCATCATTATATACTGGAGTGCGTCACACCCTGAGTCATTATGTACTGGTGGTCGTGCGGTCACACACCTGAGTCATTTGTACTGGAGTGCGTACACCTTGCATCATTATATACTGGAGTGCGTCACACACCTGCTCATTATATACTGGGATTGCGTCACACCCTGAGTCATTATGTTACTGGAGTGCGTCACACCCTGCTCATTATGTATGGAGTGCGTTCACACCTGCGTCATTATGTACTGGAGTGCGTCACACCTGCATCATTATGTACTTGGAGTGGTCACACCATTGCGTCTATTATGTACTGGAGGTGCGGTCACCACCCTGCACATTATGTACTGGACGGTGCGTCACACCCTGTTTGTCATTAATGGTATTTGGAGTTGCGTCACACCCTGCGTCATTATGTTCTGGAGTGCGTCCACACCCTGCGTTCATTTATGTACTGGAGTGCGTCACACCCTGCGTCTTATGTACTGGAAGTGCGTCACAACTGCGTCATTATGTACTGGAGTGCGTCACACCCTGCGTCATTATATACTGGAGTGGAACCACACCCTGCGTCATTATGTACTGGAGTGCGTCACACATGAGATATTATGTATGGATAGTGGGCGTCACACCTGCGTATTTATGACTGGAGTGCGCACACCCTGCGTCATTATATTACTGGTGTGGTCCACACAACTGCTCATTATGTAACTGGAGTGCGTCACACCCTGCGTTTCATTATGTACTGGAGTGCGTCACACCCTGAGTATTTTGTAATGGACGTTGAGTCACACCCTGCGTCATTATGTACTGGAGTGCCGTCAAACCTTGCGTCTTTTGTACTGGTGTTGCGTCCACCATGAGTCATTATTACTGGAGTGATTGCGTCACACCCTGCGTCCATTATGTATGGAGTGCTCACACCCTGCCGTCAATTATGTATCCGGTGTGCTCACACCTTGCGTCATTATGTCTGGAGTGCGTCACACCCTGCGTCATTATGTACTGGCGTGCGTCACACCCTGCGTTCATTTATGTACTGGATAGGGCGTTAAAATTAATGAATTATAGACAACTGATCTTTAATGTTAATAAATGGGTTAAAGTATACTTGAGATATATACTCTGAGATATATACTCTGAGTTATATACTCTGAGTTATATACTCTGAGATATATTACTTGATCATACTCTGAGATATATACTCTGAGATTTATTACTGTGAGATATAAACTCTGAGATATATACTCTGGATATTATACTATAATAACATACTCTGACGAATATAATCTGAGATATATACTCTGAGATATATAACTCTGATACATACTATGAGAATATACTCTGAGATATATACTCTGAGTTAATACTTGATACATACTTGTGATATATACTCGATACAAAAATCTGAGATATATACTCTGAGATATATACTCTCAGATATATACTATGAGAGATTATATACTTCTTGATAATATCTGAAATAATAATTTACTCTGAGATATTTACTTGAGTATATACTCTGAGATATATTAATCTGAGATATATACTCTGAGATATATACTCTGATACATACTCTGAGATAGATACTATGGATACATACTCTGAGATATATTACCTATGATGATCTATACTCTGAGATATTAGACTCTGAGATATATACTGTTTAAATACTCTGAAATATATTACTCTGAGATATATACTCTGGAGATTATACTCTGAGATATTTACTCTGAGATATATACTCTGAGTATATACTCGATACATACTTGAGATTATACTCTGAGATATATACTCTGAGTTATATAACTAGATTACAGTACTCTGAGATGTGTTCGAATGGTATATAATACCGACAAGATGAGGAGTAAGACACATGCGCAACATCTGGGTAGCTTTATTGTTGTCGTTTCGCACCATCCAGTGGCTTTTCAATCAAATTCCAGGACTTAACTGATGACTGTTGAAATATGTACAGAAGAGGAGGTAAGCTGTCCCTAAACACTAGTGATGGGTTGGTGCGACAGGCACCATAGCGTGAGATTATAAGCAGAAGAAAGTATTCTAGGCGCTTATTAGTAACGTCAGGTGAATGCAGACGAGGGCAAAATTCACTGGTGGGCGGGATTCCCCAGTGGAAGTAGGTCCGTCCCAAAGAGATGGGTTAGTTGTAGTAGTAGTTGTCGTCAGTTGTGAAGGTTATGTTACATGTCCTCAGCAATATGGTTTCCATGATGTTTGTTGCAGTTGTCTGACAAGTTGTGTACGAATGGTATATAATACCGACAAGATGAGAGTAAGACACATGTGCAACATCTGGGTATCTTTATTGTAGACGTTTCGCCATCCAGTGGCTTTATCAATACAAATTCCAGGACATAGTGGTTAGGGCGACGGGCTGGAGTTTTGAGACTCTATGACCGCGGGTTCAATCCCGCCCGGGGGTATGGTTTACAGTACAACTATGTACATCATGGAATCTTAATTCTGAGAACATGTACATAACCTTCACAAATACGACAACTACTACTACAACTAACCCATCTCTTTGGGAAGGACCTACTTCCACTGGGGAATCCCGCCCACCAGTGAATTTGCCCTCGTCTGCTTCACCTGACGTTACTATATAAGTGCCAGGATTCTTTCTTCTGCTTCAGAATCTCCACGACTATGGTGCTGTTCGCACCTACTCCTAGGTTGAGGGACTGATTACCTCATCTTCTGTACATAGTTCTACTGTCTTCAAGTTATGTCCTGGAATTTGTATTGATAAAGCCACTGGATGGCGAAACGTCTACAATAAAGATACCCAGATGTTGCGCATGTGTCTTACTCTCATCATACTCTGAGATATATACTCTGAGATACATACTCTGAGATATATACTCTGATACATACTCTGAGATACATACTCTGAGATACATACTCTGAGATATATACTCTGAGATACATACTCTGAGATATATACTCTGAGATATATACTCTGAGATATATACTCTGAGATATATACTCTGATATATACTCTGAGATATATACTCTGATACATACTCTGAGATATATACTCTGAGATATATACTCTGATACATACTCTGAGATATATACTCTGAGATACATACTCTGAGATATATACTCTGATATATATACTCTGAGATATATACCTTGAGATATATACTCTGAGATATATACTCTGATACATACTCTGAGATATATACTCTGATACATACTCTGAGATATATACTCTGAGATATATACTCTGAGATATATACTCTGATACATACTCTGAGATACATCCCTCTGAGATATATACTCTGAGATATATACTCTGAGATATATACTCTGAGATATATACTCTGATACATACTCTGAGATATATACTCTGAGATACATACTCTGAGATATATACTCTGAGATATATACTCTGAGATATATACTCTGAGATATATACTCTGATACATACTCTGAGTTTATATACTCTGAGATACATACTCTGAGATATATACTCTGAGATATATACTCTGATACATACTCTGAGATATATACTCTGAGATATATACTCTGAGATATATACTCTGATACATACTCTGAGATATATACTCTGAGATATATACTCTGAGATATATACTCTGAGATACTACTCTGAGATACATACTCTGAGATATATACTCTGAGATATATACTCTGAGATATATACTCTGAGATATATACTCTGATACATACTCGAGATATATACTCTGAGATACATACTCTGAGATATATACTCTGAGATATATACTCTGATACATACTCTGAGATATATACTCTGAGATATATACTCTGAGATACATACTCTGAGATATATACTCTGAGATATATACTCTGAGATACATACTCTGAGATATATACTCTGAGATATATACTCTGATACATACTCTGAGATATATACTCTGAGATACATACTCTGAGATATATACTCTGATATATATACTCTGAGATATATACTCTGAGATATATACTCTGAGATATATACTCTGATACATACTCTGAGATATATACTCTGATACATACTCTGAGATATATACTCTGAGATATATACTCTGAGATATATACTCTGAGATATATACTCTGATACATACTCTGAGATATATACTCTGAGATACATACTCTGAGATATATACTCTGAGATATATACTCTGAGATATATACTCTGAGATATATACTCTGATACATACTTGAGATATTTTACTCCTGAGATACATACTCTGAGATATATACTCTGAGATATATACTCTGAGATATATACTCTGAGATATATACTCTGATACATACTCTGAGATATATACTCCGAGATACATACTCTGAGATATATACTCTGAGATATATACTCTGATACATACTCTGAGATGAGATATATACTCTGAGATATATACTCTGAGATATATACTCTGATACATACTCTGAGATATATACTCTGAAATATATACTCTGAGATATATACTCTGAGATACATACTCTGAGATACATACTCTGAGATATATACTCTGATACATACTCTGAGATATATACTCTGAGATATATACTCTGAGATATATACTCTGATACATACTCTGAGATACATACTCTGAGATACATACTCTGAGATATATACTCTGAGATACATACTCTGAGATATATACTCTGAGATATATACTCTGAGATATATACTCTGAGATATATACTCTGATATATACTCTGAGATATATACTCTGATACATACTCTGAGATATATACTCTGAGATATATACTCTGATACATACTCTGAGATATATACTCTGAGATACATACTCTGAGATATATACTCTGATATATATACTCTGAGATATATACTCTGAGATATATACTCTGAGATATATACTCTGATACATACTCTGAGATATATACTCTGAAAACATACTCTGAGATATATACTCTGAGATATATACTCTGAGATATATACTCTGATACATACTCTGAGATACATACTCTGAGATATATACTCTGAGATATATACTCTGAGATATATACTCTGAGATATATACTCTGATACATACTCTGAGATATATACTCTGAGATACATACTCTGAGATATATACTCTGAGATATATACTCTGAGATATATATCTGAGATATATACTCTGATACATACTCTGAGATATATACTCTGAGATACATACTCAGAGATTATACTCTGAGATAATTTTACTCTGATACATACTCTGAGATATATACTCTGAGATATATACTCTGAGATATATACTCTGAGATATATACTCTGATACATACTCTGAGATATATACTCTGAGATATATACTCTGAGATATATACTCTGAGATACATACTCTGAGATACATACTCTGAGATATATACTCTGAGATATATACTCTGAGATACATACTCTGAGATATATACTCTGAGATACATACTGTGAGATACATACTCTGAGATATATACTCTGAGATATATACTCTGAGATACATACTCTGAGATATATACTCTGAGATATATACTCTGAGATATATACTCTGAGATACATACTCTGAGATATATACTCTGAGATATATACTCTGAGATATATACTCTGAGATATATACTCTGAGATATATACTCTGAGATATATACTCTGAAATATATACTCTGAGATATATACTCTGAGATATATACTCTGAGATATATACTCTGAGATACATACTCTGAGATATATACTCTGAGATACATACTGTGAGATACATACTCTGAGATACATACTCTGAGATATATACTCTGAGATACATACTGTGAGATACATACTCTGAGATATATACTCTGAGATATATACTCTGAGATACATACTCTGAGATATATACTCTGAGATATATACTCTGAGATATATACTCTGAGATACATACTCTGAGATATATACTCTGAGATATATACTCTGAGATATATACTCTGAGATATATACTCTGAGATATATACTCTGAGATAAAATACTCTGAAATATATACTCTGAGATATATACTCTGAGATATATACTCTGAGATATATACTCTGAGATATATACTCTGAGATTATACTCTGAGATACATACTCTGAGATACATACTCTGAGATATATACTCTGAGTTATATACTCTGAGATATATACTCTGAGATATATACTCTGAGATATATACTCTGAGATATATACTCTGAGATACATACTCTGAGATATATACTCTGAGATATATACTCTGATACATACTCTGAGATATATACTCTGAGATATATACTCTGAGATATATACTCTGAGATTTTATACTCTGAGATATATACTCTGAGATATATACTCTGATACATACTCTGAGATATATACTCTGAGATATATACTCTGAGATATATACTCTGATACATACTCTGAGACATATACTCTGAGATATATACTCTGAGATATATACTCTGATACATACTCTGAGATATATACTCTGATACATACTCTGAGATATATACTCTGAGATATATACTCTGAGATATATACTCTGAGATATATACTCTGATACATACTCTGAAATATATACTCTGAGATATATACTCTGAGATATATACTCTGAGATATATACTCTGAGATATATACTCTGAGATATATACTCTGTTTACATACTCTGGATATATACTCTGAGATATATACTCTGAGATATATACTCTGAGATATATACTCTGATATATACTCTGAGATATATACTCTGATACATACTCTGAGATATATACTCTGAGATATATACTCTGATACATACTCTGAGATATATACTCTGAGATACATACTCTGAGATATATACTCTGATATATATACTCTGAGATATATACTCTGAGATATATACTCTGAGATATATACTCTGAGATATATACTCTGATACATACTCTGAGATATATACTCTGATACATACTCTGAGATATATACTCTGAGATATATACTCTGAGATATATACTCTGATACATACTCTGAGATACATACTCTGAGATATATACTCTGAGATATATACTCTGAGATATATACTCTGAGATATATACTCTGATACATACTCTGAGATATATACTCTGAGATACATACTCTGAGATATATACTCTGAGATATATACTCTGAGATATATACTCTGAGATATATACTCTGATACATACTCTGAGATATATACTCTGAGATACATACTCTGAGATATATACTCTGAGATATATACTCTGATACATACTCTGAGATATATACTCTGAGATATATACTCTGAGATATATACTCTGATACATACTCTGAGATATATACTCTGAGATATATACTCTGAGATATATACTCTGAGATACATACTCTGAGATACATACTCTGAGATATATACTCTGAGATATATACTCTGAGATATATACTCTGAGATATATACTCTGATACATACTCTGAGAATATTACTCTGAGATACATACTCTGAGATATATACTCTGAGATATATACTCTGATACATACTCTGAGATATATACTCTGAGATATATACTCTGAGATACATACTCTGAGATATATACTCTGAGATATATACTCTGAGATACATACTCTGAGATATAACTCTGAGATATATACTCTGATACATACTCTGAGATATATACTCTGAGATACATACTCTGAGATATATACTCTGATATATATACTCTGAGTATATATACTCTGAGATATATACTCTGAGATATATACTCTGATACATACTCTGAGATATATACTCTGATACATACTCTGAGATATATACTCTGAGATATATGCTCTGAGATATTACTCTGAGATATATACTCTGATACTTTACTCTGAGATATATACTCTGAGATACATACTCTGAGATATATACTCTAGATATATACTCTGAGATATATACTCTGAGATATATACTCTGATACATACTCTGAGATATATACTCTGAGATACATACTCTGAGATATATACTCTGAGATATATACTCTGAGATATATACTCTGAGATATATACTCTGATACATACTCTGAGATATATACTCTGAGATACATACTCTGAGATATATACTCTGAGATATATACTCTGATACATACTCTGAGATGAGATATATACTCTGAGATATATACTCTGAGATATATACTCTGATACATACTCTGAGATATATACTCTGAAATATATACTCTGAGATATATACTCTGAGATACATACTCTGAGATACATACTCTGAGATATATACTCTGATACATACTCTGAGATATATACTCTGAGATATATACTCTGAGATATATACTCTGATACATACTCTGAGATATATACTCTGAGATACATACTCTGAGATATATACTCTGAGATATATACTCTGAGATACATACTCTGAGATATATACTCTGAGATATATACTCTGAGATATATACTTTGAGATACATACTCTGAGATATATAATCTGAGATATATACTCTGAGATACATACTCTGAGATATATACTCTGATACATACTCTGAGATATATACTCTGAGATATATACTCTGAGATACATACTCTGAGATATATACTCTGAGAT
Source organism: Cherax quadricarinatus (assembly GCF_026875155.1). Taxonomy (NCBI): domain Eukaryota; kingdom Metazoa; phylum Arthropoda; class Malacostraca; order Decapoda; family Parastacidae; genus Cherax; species Cherax quadricarinatus. The sequence goes on from NC_069405.1 coordinate 2,660,443, forward strand.
ATATACTCTGAGAAAACATACTCTGAGATATATAACTCTGAGATATTACTCTGAGATATATACTCTGAGATACATACTCTGAGATACATACTCTGAGATATATACTCTGAGATATATACTCTGAGATTTACTCTGAGATATATACTCTGATACATACTCTGAGATATATACTCTGAGATACATACTCTGAGATATATACTCTGAGATATATACTCTGATACATAATCTGAGATATATACTCTGATACATACTCTGAGATATATACTCTGAGATATATACTCTGATACATACTCTGAGATATATACTCTGAGATATATACTCTGAGATATATACTCTGAGATACATAACTCTGAGATATATACTCTGAGATATATACTCTGAGATATATACTCTGAGATATATACTCTGAGATATATACTCTGAGATATATACTCTGAGATATATACTCTGAGATATATACTCTGAATACATACTCTGAGATATATACTCTGAGATATATACTCTGAGATATATACTCTGAGATATATACTCTGAGATATATACTCTGAGATACATACTCTGAGATACATACTCTGAGATATATACTCTGAGATATATACTCTGAGATATATACTCTGAGATATATACTCTGAGATATATACTCTGAGATATATACTCTGAGATATATACTCTGAGATATATCCTCTGAGATACATACTCTGGCCTGGTGGCTAAAGCTCCCGCTTCACACACGGAGGGCCCGGGTTCGATTCCCGGCGGGTGGAAACATTTCGACACGTTTCCTTACACCTGTTGTCCTGTTCACCTAGCAGCAAATAGGTACCTGGGTGTTAGTGGACTGGTGTGGGTCGCATCCTGGGGGACAAGATTAAGGACCACAATGGAAATAAGTTAGACAGTCCTCGATGACGCACTGACTTTTTTGGGTTATCCTGGGTGGCTAACCCTCCGGGGTTAAAAATCCGAACGAAATCTTATCTTATCTTACTCTGAGATATATACTCTGAGATACATTCTCTGAGATATATACTCTGAGATATATACTCTGAGATATATACTCTGAGATACATACTCTGAGATATATACTCTGAGATATATACTCTGAGATATATACTCTGAGATATATACTCTGAGATATATACTCTGAAATATATACTCTGAGATATATACTCTGAGATATATACTCTGAGATATATACTCTGAGATATATACTCTGAGATATATACTCTGAGATACATACTCTGAGATACATACTCTGAGATATATACTCTGAGATATATACTCTGAGATACATACTCTGAGATATATACTCTGAGATTTTATACTCTGAGATACATACTCTGAGATATATACTCTGAGATACATACTGTGAGATACATACTCTGAGATATATACTCTGAGATATATACTCTGAGATACATACTCTGAGATATATACTCTGAGATATATACTCTGAGATATATACTCTGAGATACATACTCTGAGATATATACTCTGAGATATATACTCTGAGATATATACTCTGAGATATATACTCTGAGATATATACTCTGAGATATATACTCTGAAATATATACTCTGAGATATATACTCTGAGATATATACTCTGAGATATATACTTTGAGATATATACTCTGAGATACATACTCTGAGATACATACTCTGAGATATATACTCTGAGATATATACTCTGAGATACATACTCTGAGATATATACTCTGAGATATATACTCTGAGATACATACTCTGAGATATATACTCTGAGATACATACTCTGAGATACATTCTCTGAGATATATACTCTGAGATATATACTCTGAGATACATACTCTGAGATATATACTCTGAGATATATACTCTGAGATATATACTCTGAGATATATACTCTGAGATATATACTCTGAGATATATACTCTGAGATACATACTCTGAGATATATACTCTGAGATATATACTCTGAGATATATACTCTGAGATATATACTCTGAGATATATACTCTGAGATACATACTCTGAGATATATACTCTGAGATACATACTCTGAGATATATACTCTGAGATATATACTCTGAGATATATACTCTGAGATATATACTCTGAGATATATACTCTGAGATATATACTCTGAGATAAAATACTCTGAGATATATACTCTGAGATACATACTCTGAGATATATACTCTGAGATACATACTCTGAGATATATACTCTGAGATACATACTCTGAGATATATACTCTGAGATATATACTCTGAGATATATACTCTTAGATACATACTCTGAGATATATACTCTGAGATATATACTCTGAGATATATACTCTGAGATATATACTCTGATATATATACTCTGAGATACATACTCTGAGATATATACTCTGAGATATATACTCTGAGATATATACTCTGAGATATATACTCTGAGATATATACTCTGAGATACATACTCTGAGATATATACTCTGAGATACATACTCTGAGATATATACTCTGAGATATATACTCTGAGATACATACTCTGAGATATATACTGAGATATATACTCTGAGATACATACTCTGAGATATATACTCTGAGATACATACTCTGAGATATATACTCTGAGATATATATCTGAGATATTACTCTGAGATATATACTCTGAGATATACTCTGAGATATATACTCTGAGATATATACTCTGAGATATATACTCTGAGATATATACTTGAGATATATGCTCTGAGATATATACTTGAGATATATACTCTGAGATATATACTCTGAGATATATACTCTGAGATACATACTCTGAGATATATACTCTGAGATATATACTCTGAGATATATACTCTGAGATATATACTCTGAGATATTTACTCTGAGATGTATACTCTGAGATATATACTCTGAGATATATACTCTGAGATATATACTCTGAGATATATACTCTGAGATATATACTCTGATATATATACTCTGAGATATATGCTCTGAGATATATACTCTGAGATATGTACTCTGAGATATATACTCTGAGATATATACTCTGAGATACATACTCTGAGATATATACTCTGAGATATATACTCTGAGATATATACTCTGAGATATATACTCTGAGATATATACTCTGAGATGTATACTCTGAGATGTATACTCTGAGATATATACTCTGAGATATATACTCTGAGATATATACTCTGAGATATATACTCTGAGATATATACTGTGAGATATATACTCTGAGATATATACTCTGAGATATATACTGTGAGATATATACTCTGAGATATATACTCTGAGATATATACTCTGAGATACATACTCTGAGATATATACTCTGAGATATATACTCTGAGATATATACTCTGAGATATATACTCTGAGATATATACTGTGAGATATATACTCTGAGATATATACTCTGAGATTATACTGTGAGATATATACTCTGAGATATTACTCTGAGATATATACTGTGAGATATATACTCTGAGATATATACTCTGAGATATATACTGTGAGATATATACTCTGAGATATATACTCTGAGATATATACTCTGAGATACATACTCTGGGGATATATACTCTGAGTATATACTCTGAGATAATATACTCTGAGATATATACTCTGAGATATATACTCTGAGATATATACTCTGAGATATATACTCTGAGATATATACTCTGAGATATATACTCTGAGGTACATACTCTGAGATATATACTCTGAGATATATACTCTGAGATATATACTCTGAGATATATACTCTGAGATATATACTCTGAGATATATAGTTGAGATATATACTCTGAGATATATACTCTGAGATATATACTCTGAGATATATACTCTGAGATATATACTCTGAGATATATACTCTGAGATATATACTCTGAGATATATACTCTGAGATATATACTCTGAGATATATACTCTGAGATACATACTCTGAGATATATTTCTCTGAGATATATACTCTGAGATATATACTCTGAGATATATTTCTCTGAGATATATACTCTGAGATATATACTCTGAGATATATACTCTGAGATATATACTCTGAGATATATACATTTCTCAGTGTTTATATCCTACTTACCGGATGCACAATAAAAATTGGACTGGTGCACTCGGAAGAAATATTATACACAGTATCTGAGGGAGAACTATACTAGAGCTGAAACATATTGAAAATGTCGCTACCAGTGTCATAATTGTTCATTTTATTCACCTGACTCCAGAATAATGTCACTTTTAAATTTAGAACTTTTACGATGTTTTAAATTAAAGAACTGGTTCTTTCAAATTGTCTGAGATGAGATAGTTTGTGTGTGACGTGAGACTCGAGGTTGTCTGCTCTTACACTATCAAGTTTAACATTACTGTCACCAGCTCTTAGTCGAGTATAATTCTTATAGTGGATGTGAGGAACATCCTTCCCTCCATCATGCAGTGAAAGTTGTGGATGATGCATCCTTCCCTCCATCATGCAGTGAAAGTTGTGGATGATGCATCCTTCCCTCCATCATGCAGTGAAAGTTGTGGATGATGCATCCTTCCCTCCATCATGCAGTGAAAGTTGTGGATGATGCATCCTTCCCTCCATCATGCAGTGAAAGTTGTGGATGATGCATCCTTCCCTCCATCATGCAGTGAAAGTTGTGGATGATGCATCCTTCCCTCCATCATGCAGTGAAAGTTGTGGATGATGCATCCTTCCCTCCATCATGCAGTGAAAGTTGTGGATGATGCATCCTTCCCTCCATCATGCAGTGAAAGTTGTGGATGATGCATCCTTCCCTCCATCATGCAGTGAAAGTTGTGGATGATGCATCCTTCCCTCCATCATGCAGTGAAAGTTGTGGATGATGGTGTTCAGGGTGTCTCCTAGTGCACTAATGGGAACTTGCAAGTAACACCTGCTGCAGTGTGTATTGCTCTAGCACAGGTTTATTACCTTTGTGAAATTGCCAGAATTAAGAACATAAGAAAGAAGGAACACCGCAGCAGGCCTACTGGCCCATGCGAGGCAGGTCCAAGTCTCCTACCGGCTTAAGTCAATGCCCCAACCTAGTCAGGTCAGGTCTCATTCACTTAAGGAAGGAACACAACTGACCTAGTAGCACAAGCTAGTCAGGTCCAACTCACACCCACCCACACCCACTCATGTAGTATTTATCTAACCTATTTTTAAAACTGCACAACGTTTTAGCCTCAATAACTGTACTTGGGAGTTTGTTCCACTCATCCACAACTCTATTACCAAACCAGTACTTTCCTATATCCTTCCTGAATCTGAAATTTTCCAACTTAAAACCATTGCTACGAGTTCTGTCTAGGCTAGATATTTTCAGGACGTTATTTACATCCGACGCTCATTTGGAGTCGTAAATTACTTATAAGCATGTATACATTAGTTTTAATGATCTCTAGACCATACAATTCTAAAACTATTACAAGTGTTGTAAATGTTTTAGTGGTTCGGTTGTTTAAAAGGACGTGTGACGACTCATGACAAGGAAAAAAAAACGTATAACGACAGTCCCATCAATAAAATCTTATTCTGTTTAACGTGTGCTTTGATGCGCTTCTGGACTTACTGCCTGTACCACCTGAGTTGAAAATTGTACATATAGGAAGCAAATATGAGGGCAGTCACTCTTGGTGGTGTCTGGGGCTGTATACCTGGAGTATACCTGTAGAGAGTTTCGGGGGTCAACGCCCCCAAGCCCCGGTCAGTGACCAGGCGTAATGCTGCAGTGGTGATGCACACACCTAGTGTATACCTGGAGTGTCTACATGATTATTATTGCATTCACAGAAACACGGCCATGCTAGCGGGAGATTCGTCTGTAAAAACTTGCATTTGTGGACACAGTGGTGCCTGTGCTAACCTTCCTATGGTGTAGAAATATACCTAGTTGGATGAATCTTATTGTGGCTAGCTGGTCTAGTGGCTAACGCGACGGGCTGGAGTTCTGAGACTCTCTGACTGCGGGTTCAAACCCCACCCGTGGTATGGTTAGAAAAACTAAATGCCTTGGGAACTAAAAGTGATCAGGTATCAATATCAAGAAGTTAGACCTTGAGTCGTATGCACTGCTACCTGGCCTATGGTTGAACCCACACTGGCCTATGGTTGAACCCACACTGGCCTATGGTTGAACCCACACTGGCCTATGGTTGAACCCACACTGGCCTATGGTTGAACCCACACTGGCCTATGGTTGAACTCACACACGATTCTAAAATGGAGTCATCGTGATAAAAATTTAATAGCCACAGCAAGTCACTTAAATTACCTCATTAATTTATGTTTGGGGTTTATATAGTTGTTTCAAGAGAGAGAGAATAAAGAGTGAGGTCAAGAGGTGGGTAAGGCAGCTCTGAGGAAGCTTGGCCTTAAAAACTGCAGCCTCAGGGGACTCCAGTGCTCATTGGTCATCACAAGGAAAGTAACCTTGTAGGGCCCTCACAGTCGCACCACCCATCCACCCACCCACCCGCCCATGCGAACCGGCCGCCCATCCTTTAAAGCAGCCCACCACCCTCCGCCTACGTCCTCACATGATCACCAGGCTATTTCATCAACCCACTCCATCAGCCCACCCTTAACCACCCACCACATGAGACAAAACTGGTCCAGCTTACCTACCTGCCTGCCTAACTACCAAGTTATTTATCTGCCCGGCTGCATGCCTGTCTGCCTGCCTGCCTACCTGCCTGCCTGCCTGCCTACCTGCCTGCCTGCCTGCCTGCCTGCCTACCTGCCTGCCTATCTGCCTGCCTACCTGCCTGCCTGCCTACCTGCCTGCTTGCCTGCCTGCCTGCCTGCATACCTGCTTGCCTGCCTGCCTGCCTGCCTGCCTGCCTGCCTACCTGCCTGCCTGCCTGCCTGCCTGCCTGCCTGCCTGCCTGCCTGCCTACCTGCCTGCCTGCCTGCCTGCCTGCCTGCCTGCCTGCCTGCCTACCTGCCTGCCTGCCTGCCTGCCTGCCTGCCTGCCTGCCTGCCTGCCTACCTGCCTGCCTGCCTGCCTGCCTGCCTGCCTGCCTGCCTGCCTGCCTGCCTACCTGCCTGCCTGCCTACCTGCCTGCCTGCCTGCCTGCCTGCCTGCCTACCTACCTGCCTGCCTGCCTGCCTGCCTGCCTGCCTGCCTACCTGCCTGCCTGTCTGCCTGCCTGCCTGCCTGCCTGCCTGCCTGCCTGCCTGCCTGCCTGCCTGCCTGCCTGCCTGCCTGCCTACCTGCCTGCCTGCATGCCTGTCTGCCTGCCTGCCTACCTGCCTGCCTGCCTGCCTGCCTGCCTACCTACCTGCCTGCCTGCCTGCCTGCCTGCCTGCCTGCCTGCCTGCCTGCCTGCCTACCTGCCTGCCTGCCTGCCTGTCTGCCTACCGGCCTGCCTGCCTGCCTATCTGCCTGCCTACCTGCCTGCCTGCCTGCCTGCCTGCCTGCCTGCCTACCTGCCTGCCTGCCTGCCTGCCTGCCTGCCTGCCTGCATGCCTGCCTGCCTGCCTGCATGCCTGAATGCCTGCCTGCCTGCCTACCTGCCTGCCTGCCTGCCTGCCTGCATGCCTACCTGCCTGCCTGCCTGCCTGCCTGCCTATCTGCCTGCCTAAATGCCTGAATGCCTGCCTGCCTGCCTACCTGCCTGCCTGCCTACCTGCCTGCCTGCCTGCCTGACTGCCTGCCTGCCTGCCTGCCTGCCTGCCTGCCTGCCTACCTGCCTGCCTGCCTGCCTACCTGCCTGCCTGCCTTCCTGCCTGCCTGCCTACCAGCCAGCCTGCCTGCCTACCTGCCTACCTGCCTGCCTGCCTGCCTGCCTGCCTGCCTACCTGCCTGCCTGCCTGCCTGCCTGCCTGCCTGCCTATCTGCCTGCCTAAATGCCTGAATGCCTGCCTGCCTGCCTACCTGCCTGCCTGCCTACCTGCCTGCCTGCCTGACTGCCTGCCTGCCTGCCTGCCTGCCTGCCTGCCTACCTGCCTGCCTGCCTGCCTACCTGCCTGCCTGCCTTCCTGCCTGCCTGCCTACCAGCCAGCCTGCCTGCCTACCTGCCTGCCTGCCTGCCTGCCTGCCTGCCTGCCTGCCTGCCTGCCTGTCTGCCTGCCTGCCTGCCTGCCTGCCTGCCTGCCTGTCTGCCTGCCTGCCTGCCTGCCTGCGTGCCTGCCTGCCTACGTACCTACCTAACTGCCTGCCTGCATACCTACCTGCCTGCCTACCTGCCTACCTACCTACCTACCTACCTGCCTGCCTGCCTGCCTACCTACCTACCTGCCTACCTACCTACCTACCTGCCTGCTTACGTACCTACCTACCTACCTGCCTGCCTACCTACCTGCCTACCTACCTGTCTACCTACGTACCTACCTGCCTGCTTACGTACCTACCTACCTACCTACCTACCGACATACCTACCTGCCTGCCTGCCTGCCTGCCTACCTGCCTGCCTACCTACCTACCTACCTACCGACATACCTACCTGCCTGCCTGCCTGCCTGCCTACCTGCCTACCTGCCTACCTACCTACCTACCTACCTACCTACCTACCGACATACCTACCTGCCTGCCTACCTACCTGCTTGCCTACCTGCCTATCTACCTACCTACCTACCTACCTGCCTGCCTGCCTACCTACCTACCTGCCTACCTACCTACCTACCTACCTACCTACCTACCTACCTACCTGCCTGCCTGCCTACCTACCTACCTACCTGACTGCCTACCTACCTACCTACCTACCGCCTGCCTGCCTACCTACCTACCTACCTACCTACCTGCCTTCCTGCCTACCTACCTACCTGCCTACCTACCTACCTACCTACCTGCCTGCCTGCATACCTACCTACCTATCTACCTGCCTACCTGCCTACCTACCTACCTACCTACATGCCTGCCTACCTACCTACCTACCTACCTGCCTGCCTGCCTACCTGCCTACCTACCTACCTACCTACCTACCTACCTACCTACCTGCCTGCATACCTACCTACCTATCTACCTGCCTGCCTACCTACCTACCTACATGCCTGCCTACCTACCTACCTACCTACCTACCTGCCTGCCTGCCTACCTGCCTACCTACCTACCTACCTACCTACCTACCTACCTGCCTGCATACCTACCTACCTATCTACCTGCCTGCCTACCTACCTACCTACATGCCTGCCTACATACCTACCTACCTGCCTGCCTGCCTACCTGCCTGCCTACTGCCTACCTACCTACCTACCTACCTACCTACCTACCTCCTGCCTGCATACCTACCTACCTACCTGCCTGCCTACCTACCTACCTACCTACCTGTCTGCCTACCTACCTACCTACCTACCTGCCTACCTACCTACCTACCTACCTACCTGCCTGCCTACCTGCCTGCCTACTGCCTACCTACCTACTGCCTGCATACCTACCTACTACCTGCCTACCTGCCTGCCTACCTACCTACCTACCTGCCTGCCTGCCTACCTACCTACCTACCTGCCTGCCTGCCTACCTACCTGCCTGCCTGCCTGCCTACCTGCCTGCCTCCTCCCCCTACCTGTCCCTGTACCTACCTACCTCCCTGCCTGCCTACCTACATAGGTAATACATGGGTTATTACAAGGGTCTTACATGCGGTCATGCATGGGTCATTACATAGGTCATACACTGGGTTATACATGGTCATTTACATGGGTCATGCTTGGGTATACATGGTCATCATGGGGTTATACATTGGGTCATACATAGGTCATACATGGGTCATACATGGGTATACGATGGGTCATACATATTAATCGGGTAGATAATTCCAAGTAGATACTTCATGTGTGAGCCCAAATCACCGAACAGTTGTTTTAAATAAGTGAACCACTGATCAGATTCAGACGACTTGGTCCGAACCCTTACTGTCCGACCCTTTACTGGTCGGAATCCTTGATGGTCCGAACCTTCACTGGTTCCAAAAACGGTTTCGTGGGGTGACAATTAAAGAGACTGTAAACGGATGGGTTGTAGGCCGCCAATTATCAAACCACAAAACAATAAATATAAATCAGGAAACGTACACGGTTAGCTGTCCAATATACCCAAGTACAGTTTAGAAATAGAATAACAAATAGCTCGAGCTTCATTTAAGGAGGTTATTATAGATTATTCAAGAGGTTGATAGTAGAATTACAGTAATCAACATTCAAATCATTATGAAGACTGTGTGTGTAGTCTGCAGTCAATCAAACAAACGGCTTCCACATGGTTGAATTGTCATTTTGTGGAAATTGGTGTCACGCCCCTTGGGCAGATATCAAGAAACTAGCTAAAGCAGTATTTAAAACAGGGATGTGATTTTGGGTATGCCCCAAATGAGATAAATCTGTGGACTTAAAATCACAAGGATATTAAAGAGGTCAACATCAAAAGTCTTGCTTTCTTTGACAACTGGAAGCTTTCTACAAACAGATGGGAAACATAAAACGTCCGGGACTGAATCCTTGAATGGTACTGCCCTTGATTATGGCCATTGTAGTCAGAAACACTGTAAGGTGGAGATGATGTGTCCTGTAGTTAGTAAATGTGGGGATGTGTGCTGTCCTGGGTGACAGTAATGTGAAGCTGGAGGTGCTGTCCTGGGAGACATGTAATGGTGATGGAAGCTGGAGATGCTGTCCGGGGGGAGGACAGTAATGGTGAAGGCTGGAGGTGCTGTCCTGGGAGACAGAATGGTGAAGCTGGAGAAGATGCTGTCCTGGGAGAACAGTAATGGTGTGAAGCTGGAGGTGCTGTCCTGGGAGACAGTATGGTGAAGCTGGGATGTGTCTGGGAGACTGTAACGGGTTGTAGCTGAGGTTGCTGTCCTGGGAGACAGTAATGGTGAAGCTGGAGATTTTGTCCAGGTAGTCGGGAATTATACGCTGGGGAAGGAAGAACATCTAAATGACTCATACGGGGACAGGAGCCGTGTGGGGAACCAAGTGTCGTCAAAGATAAGATATAACCAATATTGCCAAACTAGAAATACCACAGGAAATAGCAAACAAGAGGATCCACTAGCAATCGTGTGGATTTATTACCAAAAACAAAAAACACAATGGTGGGAGCTCCATTGTTGTTGCTAGGGAGGATAGGAATAAAGACAGGGAAACATGCACCAACAGGGAAATCAGTCACAGAAACCCAGGCAAACAGCAACCAAGCCTGTGCACATACTATGCAACTCGGTATTGCAGACATGGGAAATCTGGAAAAAGAAAAAAAGACGGGACGTGCTGCAACTATGACGACCATAGAAAATGCCATGCCCAATGACATCAGGAAAATGCAAATCCCTTTCCTGTAAGCTTTTTCACCCTGAAATGTGTACCTCTTCAGTACAGGAAAGACTGTGCTATAACTTAAATTGCCCTGGCACACCATTCTACTAAAGGGGACAAAAAAGATACAAAACATCCACGGCCATGGGAAAAACCTGGGTAGCCACAGCCTCAAGAGGGAGAGGTTCTTTAGTGCCAGGAAGGTAAAAATAAACTGGCAGGAAATGGCAGAAAATCGTACACCAAATCCAGTCATTTCTAATGGTGACAACCTAAACCAACCTAATGGTGATACTAACTACCTAGCCTCAATGGTGACTACCTAACCTAACCTAATGGTGACTACCTATCCTAGCATAATGGTTGTACTACCTAACCTAACATAGTGGTGAACTACCTAACCTAAACCTAATGGTGACTACTTAACTAGCTAATGGTCGACTACCTAACCTAACTATGGTGACTACTCACCTAGCCTAATGGTGACTACCTAACCTAACCTAATGGTGACTACCTAACCTAACCTAATGGTGACTACCTAACCTAGCCTAATGGTGACTACCTAACCTAACCTAGTCTAATGGTGACTACCTAACCTAACCTAGCCTAATGGTGACTACCTAACCTAGCCTAATGGTGACTACTTAACCTAGCCTAGCCTAATGGTGACTACCTAACCTAACCTAATGGTGACTACCTAACCTAGCCTAATGGTGACTACCTAACCTAGCCTAATGGTGACTACCTAACCTAACTTAATGTTGACTACCTAACCTATGGTGGACTTAACATTAACCTAGCCTAATGGTTGATACCTAACCTAACCTAGCCTAATGGTGACTAACTTCCAACTAACCTAGCCTAATGGTGTACTACTTAGCTAGCTAATGGTGGCACTACCTAACCAGCCTAATTGGTGACTACAACCTAACCTAATGGTGACTTTACCTAAACTTGCCTAATGGTGACTACCTAACCTAGCCTAATGGTGACTACCTAACCTAACCTAGTGGTGACTACCTAACCTAACCTAATGGTGACTACCTAACCTAGCCTAATGGTGACTACCTAACCTAGCCTAATGGTGACTACCTAACCTAACCTAATGGTGTCTACCTTAACCTCGCATAATGGGGACTTACCTAACCTAGCCTAATGGTGACTACCTAACCTAGCCTAATGGTGACTACCTAACCTAGCCTAATGGTGACTACCTAACCTAACCTAATGGTGACTACCTAACCTAGCCTAATGGTGACTACCTAACCTAGCCTAATGGTGACTACCTAACCTAACCTAGCCTAATGGTGACTACCTAACCTAGCCTAATGGTGACTACTTAACCTAGCCTAGTGGTGACTACCTAACCTAACCTAATGGTGACTACCTAACCTAGCCTAATGGTGACTACCTAACCTAGCCTAATGGTGACTACCTAACCTAACTTAATGTTGACTACCTAACCTATGGTGACTACCTAACCTAGCCTAATGGTGACTACCTAACCTAACCTAGCCTAATGGTGACTACCTAACCTAACCTAATGGTGACTACCTAACCTAGCCTAATGGTGACTACCTAACCAAGCCTAATGGTGACTACCTTACCTACCTACCTACCTAACCTACCTGCCTGCCTGCTACATATATAACTGCCCCTTAACTACCTCCTACCTACCTCCCTCCCTACCTGCCTGCCTACCTACCTACTTGCCCTACCTACCTACCTGCTACCTACCCTACCTAAAACCTTACTGCCTACCTACCTGCCTGCCTAACCTGCCTGCCTGCCCTGCCCACCTACTCTTGCCTAACTACCTACCTACCTACCTGCCTGCCTGCCATACCTGCATACCTACCTGCCTACCTACCTACCTGGAAGAGATAAGGAGAGTGGGAAGAGGGAATCTAGGAGGGGAGAAGAAGAGGGAAGGGAGAGGGGGAGGAAGGGAAGGAGAGGGGGGATGGAGGAAGGCGAGGGGAGGAGGGAAGGAGAGGGGGAGGAGGGAAGGAGTGGGGGAGGCAGGGAATGGAGAGGGGGAGGGATACGGGATCGGAGAGGGGGAGGAGGGAAGGAGAGGGGGAGGAGGAGAAGGAGAGGGGGAGGAGGGAAGGAGGAGCGGGGGAGGAGAGGAAGGAGAGGGGGGAGACCCCGACGGGAAGCGAGAGGGTGGGAGGAGGGAAGGAGAGGGGGACGGAGGGAAGGAGAGGGGGAGGATGGAGGAGCAGGGGGAGGAGGGGAGAAGAAGAGGAGAGGTGGGAAGGAGAGGGGGAGGTGGGAAGGGACGAGGGGGAGGATTGGAAGGAGAAGGGGAGGGGAAGGAGTGGGGAGGAGGGTAGGAGAGGGGGAGGAGGGAAGGAGAGGGGAGGAGGGAAGGAGAAAGGTGGAGGAGGGAAGGAGAGGAGGAAGAGGGAAAGGAGAACGGGACCCGAGGTGGGAAGGAGGAGTGGGAGGAGGGAATGGAGAGGGGGAGGAGGGAAGGAGTGGGGAAGGAGGGAAGGAGAGGGGGAGGAGGAAGGAGAGGGGGAGGAGGGAAGGACGAGGGGGAGGGAGGGAAGGAGAGGGGGGGAAGAGAAGGAGAAGGGGAGGGAGGGAAGGAGAGGGAGGAGGGAAGGACGCTGGGGGAGGGAGGGGAAGGAGCAGGGGAGGAGGGAAGGCACGCGGGGGAGGAGGGAAGGAGGAGGGGAAGTGGGAAGGAGAGGGGGAGCGAGGGGAAGGAGCAAAGGGGAGGGAGGGGAAGGAGAGGTGGAGGAGGGAAGGAGAGGGCGGAGGAGGTGAAGGAGAGGGGGAGGAGGGGAGGAGGGGTGAGGAGGGAAGGAGGAGGGGAAAGTACGGAAGAGGGAAGGAGAGGGGAGGAGGGAAGGAGACGAGGGGGATGAGGGAAGGATAGAGGGGAGGAGGGAAGGAGAGGGGGAGGAGGGAAGGAAGAGGGTGAGGAGGGGAGGGAGAGGGGGAAGAGGGAAGGAGAGGGGAGGAGGGATGGAGAGGGGAGGAGGGAAGGAGAGAGGCAGCCAGGGTAAAGGATGCAGGGGGCAGGAGGGAAGGTATGAGGGTGAGGAGGGAAGGAGAGGGAAGAGGGAAGGAGAGGGGAGGGAGGGAAAGGAGAGAGGGGAGGGGAGCGAGGGATGGCCCAGAGGGGAGGAGGGAAGAGAGGGGAAGGAGGGAAGAGAGGGGGAGGCAGGGATGGAGAGGGGAGGAGGGATGGAGAGGGGAGAAGAGGGAAAGGAGAGGGGAGGACGGGAAGGAGAGCGGGTAGGAGGGGTGGAACGAGGACGAGGGGAGGAGGGGCAAGAGAGGGGAAGACGGGAAGGAGAGGGGGGAGGAGGGGTCGGAGAGGGGAGGAGGGAAGGAGAGGGGAAGAGGGAAGGACGAGAGGGGTGGAGGGAAGGATGAGGGGAGGAGGGATGGAGAGGGGTGGATTGAAGAGAGGGGAAGAGGGAAGGAGAGGGGAGGAGGGAAGGAGAGGGAGGAGGGGATGGAGAGGGGAGGAGAGGGAGGAGAGGGGAAGAGGGGAGGAAGAGGGGAGGAGGGAAGGAGAGGGGGAGGAGGGATGGAGAGGGGAGGGGGTGGAGAGGGGAAGAGGGAAGGAGGGGGAAGAGGGAAGGAGAGGGGAAGGGAGGGAAGGATGCAGGGGGAGGAGGTAAGGAGAGTGAAGCGAGGGAAGAGAGGGTGAGGAGGAAGGAGAGGGGAAGAGGGAGGAGAGGGGAGTAGGAAAGGTCGAGGGAAGGAGGAAGGAGAGGGGAGGAGGGAGGAGAGGGAAGGAGGAAGGAGAGGGTGAGGACGGGAAGGAGGAGGGTTGAGGAGGCGGATGGATCGAGGGTGAGGAGGGACAGGAGAGGTGTGAGGAGGGAAGGGAGAGGGTGAGGAGGGAAGAAGAAGGGGAAGGAAGGGAAGGAGAGCGGTGAGGAGGGAAGGAGAGGGGAGGAGGGAAGGAGAGGGTGAGGAGGGCAATGGAGGGGGGGGACGGGGGAAGGAGAGGGTGAGGAGGGACAGGAGAGCGGAAAATTGAAAGGTGAGGGTGAGGAAGGGAAGGAGAGGGGAGGAGGAAGGAGAGGGTGAGGAGGGAAGGAGAGGGGAGGAGGAAGGAGAGGGTTGAGGTGGAGACGAGAGGAGGAGGGAAGGTGAGGGTGAGGAGGGAAAGGAGAGGGGGGAGGAGGGAAGGACGAGGGTGAGGACGGGAAGGAGAAGGAGAGGGGAGGAGGGAGAAATAAAAGGGGGGGGGAGAGGGGGAGGATGGAAGGAGAGGGGTGGAGGGAAGGAGAGGGTGAGGAGGGAAGGAGAGGGGAGAGGGAAGGAGAGGGTGTGGAGGGTGAAGGAGAGGGAGGTGGGAAGGACGAGGGTGAGGCGGGAAGTAGAGGGGAGGAGGGAAGGAGAGAGGGTGAGGAGGGAGGAGAGGGGGAGGAGGTAGGAGAGGGGAGAGGAGGGACAGGAGAGGGGAGGAGGGAAGGAGAGGGTGAGGAGGGAAAGAGGGAAAAGAGAGGGGGAGGAGGGAAGGTGAGGGGAGGAGGGAAGGCAGAGGGGAGGAGGGATTGGAGAGGGGGGAGGAGGGAAGGAGGAGGGGAGGAGGGAAGGAGAGGGGAGGAGGGAAGGAGAGGGGAGGAGGGGAGGACGGGAAGGAGTGGGTGAGGAGGGAATGAGAGGGGAGGAGGGAGGAGAGGGAGGAGGGAAGGAATGAGGGTGAGGAGGGAAGGGAGGGGAGGAGGGAAGGAGAGGGTGAGGAGGAGGAGGAGAGGGGAGGAGGGGGGAAGGAGAGGGGAGGAGGGAAGGAGAGGTTGAGGAGGGAAAGGAGCAGGGTGAGGAGGGAAGGAGAGGGGAGGGATGGGACGGAAGAGGGAAGGAGGGGAAGGAGAGCTAGGAGGGAAGGAGAGGGGAGGAGGGAAAGGAGAGCGGGAGGGAGGGAAAGAGAGGGGAGGAGGGAGGTGAGGGAAGGAGGGAACGAGAGCAGGAGGAGGGAAGGAGAGGGGAGGAAGGGAAGGAGAGGGTGAGGAGGAAGGAGAGGGCGAGGAGGGGAAGGAGAGGGGGAGGAGTGAAGGAGAGGGAAGGAGGGGAAGGAGAGGGGAGGAGGGAAGGAGAGGGAAGGAAAAAGGGAAGGAAGAGGGAGAGGGAAGGAGAGGGAAGGAGGGAAGGAGTGGGAGGAGGGAAGGAGAGGGGAGGAGGGTTCGGAGAGGGAAGGAGGGAAGGAGAGGGGAGGAGGGAAGGAGAGGGAAGGACGGGAAGGAGGGGGAGGAGGATGGAGAGGGACGGAGGGAAGGAGAGGTGACTAGGGAAGGAGAGGGGAAGGAGGGTAGGAAGAGGGGAGAGGGATGGAGAGGAAGAGGGGCAGGAGAGGGGAGGATGGGAAGGAGAGGGAGGGAGGGGAGGGGGGGAGGGGGGACTGGGAGGGAAGGATCGGGAGGAAGGGAAGGTGGGGAGGGAGGGGAAGGGAAGGGAAGGGGATGGGGGAAGGGGCGGGGGGAGGGAAGGGGAGGAGGGGGAGGGGGGAGGGAGGAGGAAGGGATGCGGGGGGACGGGGACGGAGGGGTGGGGGATACGGGAGGGACGGGAAAGGAGGAAGCGGGATCGGGAATGGAGAGGAAGGGAGAGGGAAGGAGGGGAAGGAGGAGGGGAATGCGGAGGGAGGGGGTGGACGGTGAAGAACGGGGGAGAGACGTGGAGGGTGGGTGAGGGGGGAGGAGGGAAGGAAGAGGGGGGTAGGAGAGGAGGGATGAGGGGGGAAGGTAGGAAGGGAAAAATGGAGAGGGAAGGAGGGAAGGAGTGAAGGCGGAGCGGGCGACGGGCGTGGGGGGGGAGGGTTGGTTGGAGGGTTTGGATTATGGTGGTGTTGTGTTGGGATGGAGGGATGGTTGGTTGTGAGGGATGGAGGAGGGAAGGAAAAGGGTAGGAGGAGGGGGGGGTGGGAGAGGAGCGGGGGTGGGGGGAGGGGTGGAGGAGGCTACAAGGATGAGGGAATGTTGGGGAGGAGAAGGAGAGGGCTGGAGTAAGGCTAGGGGAGGGGGGGGGGGAGAGGGAGGAACGGGCGAGAAAGATATTATGATTGTATATATAATGATGTGGATATATTTATGAAGTGTGATATTGATGTTATGTAATAATTGATTTGATTCATTGAATTGATGATCTGAATGATTTTTTTATATGATATGAATGTATGTTTTGATATATATATATTTGATATATGAATATGTGACGAAATGGAATGTTATTTAAATTTATGATATATGGATGTTATTGTGATAGTAATGAATGATATGATGGATATATATAGTGGATAATAAGAAAAGATTGTGAAGAGGGAAAGGAGGAGGGAAGGGAGGCGAAGGGAAGGGATTCTAGGGAAGGGAAGGAGGAGGCTGTAAGGGAGAGGAGGGGAGGTACGAGGGAGGCTCGTCCCACCAGAGTTGCGAGGCGAGGACAGCGAGGGAGGGCGAGGGCGGCCGTGCATCCAGAGGGGGCTCGGGTAGAGAGGCACGTCGGGGTGGGGGCGGAGGGCGTGGGGAGGGGGTGGAGGACGGCGCGTTTGAGGAGGGAAGGAGAGCAGGGAGTGAGCCGAGAAAGTGAGATGAACGAAGGAGACAACGCGAGAAAGAGAGAGGAGGGAGAAGGAGAGGCGAATCGGAGGTCGGAGGGAGAGAAAGAATCGCAGAGGCAAGAGGAATTTCGAGGAGGGTGTGACGAGGGACGAACGAGGGCAGAGGATGGGGAGTAAGAGAACGCATACGAGGGGGCGCGGGGTGGGGTAACGGGGCTGTTGGTGGGTTGTGTTGTTGTTGTGAAGGAGGGAAGGAGGTAGACGAGGAGAGGGGGGAGGAGAGAAGACGAGAAGGAGGTGTGGGGGGGGGAGGGAGGGCGGTCGGGAGGAAGAAACTAGGACGGGTAGGAGAGGGAGCACGAAGGATGAGGGTGAAGAGAAGACGATGTGTGTGGGCGAGAGAGTGAGAGAGAGAAGAGTGGAGAAGAAGGGGATGAAAGAGAGTTTGAGGTTTGTGGTAGAGAAGAAGCGTGATGAGAGAAGAGAGATGAGGGATCGGAAGTGATGAGAAGAGAAGAGTTTGAGAGAGGGTGAGAGAGAAGGGAAGGAGAGGGGGGGGAAGTTGAGGGGAGGAGGGAAGGAGGGATTGAGGAGGGAAGGAGAGGGGAGGAGGGAAGGGAGAGGGTGAGGGAGGGAGAGAGATGGAGGAGGAAGGAGAGGGTGAGGAGGGAAGGCGGTAGGGGGAGGAGGGAGGAGGGGTGAGAAGGAAGGAGAGGGAGGTGGGAAGGAGGAGGGTGAGGAGGGAAGGAGAGGGGAGGAGGGAAGGAGAGGGTGAGGAGGGAAGGGGAGGGGAGGAGGGAAGGAGAGGGGTGAGGAGGGAAGAGAGGGGGAGGAGGGAAGGGAGAGGGGGAGGAGGGAAGGACGAGGGGAGGTGGGAAGGAGAGGGGGAGGAGGGAAGGAGATGGGAGGGAGGGAAGGAGAGGGGAGGAGGCCCCAAGGAAGAGGGGAAGGAGGGAAGGAGAGGGTGAGGAGGGAAGGAGAGGGGAATGAGGAAGGATGAGGGTGAGGAGGGAAAGAGAGGGTGAGGAGGGAAGGAGAGGGAAAGGAGTGGAAGGGAGAGGCGTGCAGGAGGTAAGGAGTGGGGGAGGGAAGGAGAGGGTGAGGAGGGAAGGAGAGGGGAGGAGGGAAAGGGAGGGGAGGAGGGAGGAGAGGGTTGAGGAGGGAACGGAGAGGGTGAGGAGGGAAGGAAAGAAGGTGGAGGGAAGGAGAGGGGAGGAGGGAGGAGAGGGTGAGGAGGGAAGGAGAGGGGAGGAGGAACGGAGAGGGGAGGGAGGGTAAGGAGAGGGAAGAGGGGAAGGAGAGGGGGAGGGAAGGAGAGGGGAAGAGGAAAAGGAGAGGGGAGGAGGGAAGGTGAGGGAAGGAGGTATGGAGGAGGGAAGGAGGCGAAGGAGAGGGGAGGAGGCGAAGGAGAGGGAAGGAGGGAAGGAGAGGGGAGGAGGGATGGAGAGGAAGGGGGAAAGGAGAGGGGATGAGGGAAGGAGAGGGAAGGAGGGAAGGACGAGGGGAGGGGGATGGAGAGGGAAGGAGGGAAGGAGGGGGGGAGGGATGGGAGAGGGAAGAGGGAAGGAGAGGGGTGAGAGGGAAAGGAGAGGGAAAGGAGGAAGACAAGGGGAGGAGGGGATGGAGAGGGGAAAAGCGGGAAGGAGCTGGGAGGAGGGAAGGAGAGGGAAGGAGGGAAGGCGAGGGAAGGAGGGAAGGAGAGGGAAGGAGGGAAGGAGAGGGGAGGAGGGAAAGGAGAGGGGGAGGAGGGGAATGAGAGGGGGGAGGGAAGGGAGGGAAGGAGGGAAGGATGAGAGGAGGAGGAAGGAGAGGGGAGGAGGGAAGGAGAGGGGAGGGAGGGAAGGAGAGGAGAGGAGGGAAGGAGGAGCGGGAGGAGGGATGGGAGAGAGGAAGGAGGGAAGGAGAGGGGAGGAGGGATGGAGAGGGGGAGGAGGGAAGGAGAGGGGAGAGGGCTGGAGAGGGAAGGAGGAAGGAGAGGGGAGGAGGGATGGAGAAGGGGAAGGAGGGAGGAAGAGGGGAGGAGGTTAGGAGAGGGAAGGAGGGAAGGGGGAGGGGAGGAGGCGAAGGGAGGAGGGAAGGAGGGAAGGAGAGGGGAGGAGGGAAGGGGGAGAGGGGAGGAGGAAGGAGAGAGGAAGGAGGGAAAGGAGAGGGAAGGGAGGAAGGCGAGGGGAGGAGGGAAGGAGAGGTGGAGGAGGGAAGGAGAGGGGAGAGGGAGGGTAATGAGAGGGAAGGAGGGAAGGAGTGGGGAGGAGGAAGGAGTGGGGAGGAGGAAGGAGAGGGGAGGAGGGAAGGAGAGAGAAGGAGGAAGGGAGAGGGAAGGAGGGAAGGGACTTGAGGGCAGGAGGGAAGGAGAGGGGAGGAGGGAAGGAAGACGAGAAGGAGGGAAGGAGAGGGGAACGCGAGGAAGGAGGGAGGGCAGGAGGGAAGGAGGGGAAAGGAGGGAAGGAGAGGGAAGGAGGGAAAGGAGAGGGAAGGAGGGAAGGACGAGAGCAGGAGGGGAAGGAGGTGGGCAGGACCATGGAAGCAACATGAAGGAAGTGAAGAAAGACACTCACCACCAACACGTTAGTGAACTCACCACGTCTTTTATGAACCTCACCCACCTCACAACCTCACCAAACACAAGCACAATCCACATACACTCAATCAACAACTTCAACCAACACCTCACTAAACCACACCACCAACACATCACTACTCTAAATCACCACATGCAACACCTTCGTCACCACCGTCTAACACAGCTCACAACCACACACCATCACAACTACTACACCAACCTACCACAAAAACTCCATCAAGTCAAAACCTTGCACCATTCACCACCCTCACCACAACCTTAACCACCACAACCACCAACACCTTATACTTTAACATCACAAGAACAACAAATACACCACAAACTCCTGATAAATATCAAAAAAACAACAAATAAATTCAAAAATCAAATTCTCCATCATCACCACCACCACCATCTCCACCACCTCCAACCACCATCACCATCTCCACCATACAACAAAAACTAAAGAACACACCACAGATCCAAATAATAATAGCTACAAAAGAAACACATGCACAAACTACAGCTACTAATCTCCGACTACAACCAGAAACAGAACCTCCATAATGATACACATCGAAAATACATACTAATTCTTCACAGATCTCAATATCACTCATACACAACAAACAGCACTTCCTCAATATAAATCATCAATGTCAGTAAGTCCACATTATAATACACCAAATACATATAGAAAACCTTTATTCCTAAACTCAACAATATTCACTGAACACTACAACACACCACCATCACACTACTCCATCAACCTACTAAAGCAGATGATCTAAAAATTATACTAATAATGGATTAAGAATAATCATATTAAAAATCATGATTATGAACGTCCACATTCAACAAAAAAATGATATGCTCGTCTCCATAATACCACCGACAGCATCTTAACTACCACCAAAATTCAACCCACATACAATCATTTCTTATTACACACATAATATAACAAACAAATATTCACTACACCAACAACCACCACCACATTCATAAAATCCACAAAATACAACACCACCACCACCACATCACCTACAACAACATACAACAACCTCATTAAGCAAATACCAACAAATAAAACACCTCAGATTCATCATACACCATCAACCTAAACAACACTACCTAGCATACTTCTCATACTAAACTCAAAAATATTGAAGAATCACAACCATATAACTCACAAACTCATCTGCTGACCTCAAACATCCTCCTCCATAATCACTTCCTATTATACCTCCACCATATGTCAAGTCCTCTCTAAATTACATAAATCATAATGATTATGTAATCAAAATATATTCAATAATATAAGCTTCACTACCACCACAACCTACACTTTCTTTTCACTAACATCCAACAACCTCCACCATAATCACTACCACCAAGCACACCACCATCATCATCACGACACACACAAAATCAACCGGTAATAACTTCAACCAACAAACACTCCATATCAATACCAACAACATCCACAACCATAATCATCACTACCACCAACAACAACAAAAACCTTCATCACTACAAACAACAACCACCACCACCATAATCTATACCACCAACATCAACCAAAATCAGAAATTACCACAATACAACCTTACAGCATAATCATCACTACCACACACCACCACAATCTTCGCTACCAACAAACAAACAACACTCCACATCATACCAACTACAAACCTCCACCATCATCATCTCTACCACCATCAAACCACACATTAGATTACAATAAACACAACAACCACAAACCACCATCATAATCAATACCATCAACATAATCAATCCACATTCATTACCACCTACAACCTCCAACCATCATAATACCACCAACAACAACAACCACCATCATCATCAAATACCACCATAAACCACCACCACCATCATACCTCCATCAAAACACCACCATCATAATCAATACCACATAACAACAACAACCACCATCATCATCAATTCCACCAACAAATACATACACCATATATCATCACTACAACATCAAACAAAACCACCAAGCAACTACCACCAACATCACCAACATCATAATTAAATAAACAACAACAACAACCCACTAATCTTCAATTACCACCATACTAAACAACCTACAATAATCATCACTACCAACATCATACAACAACAATTCATCATCACTACACCAACTCACACCCACCACCATCATCATCACATACCACCAACATCAACAAACACCATCATCAGAATACCACCAACAAAACCACCCCCACCATCACTACCACCAACTACAACCAACAATCATCTTCACTACAAACCACCAACTACCACCACCATCATCATCATACCACAACACAACACCAACTTCATCATACACTACCTCCAATCAAACACCACAATCATCTCTATCCACCAACAACCCAACTCCTGCTCAATACCAACTACCATCCATAGACCACAATCATCAGCACTTCCTCCTATACAAACACTCCAACATATTATGTATCTACAACCTTATTACTCAAAAATCTGCATAAACTGTCCAATCACACAAACTAACAAAATAATACTAAGAAAGGTGCAAGAACTAATAAAAAATACAGCATCATCTTAACGACCACCAAAATCCTCCTCCATAATCCACTACCAACAAACATCCACATCCCCATCAATAACACACAAAAACCACCACCATTCACTTCTCTACAAACTTCATTCCAACACCTGCATAATCAATTCACCTAATACTACTTCCAACAGATGTATGATCTACCAATAGACAACATAACACCAACATCAATAACCTCCAACATCCACCACCATCATAAATAAATCCAACTTAAAACAACCACAATAATCATACTACACCAATACAACCACCACACCATCCATACCACCAACAAACACCACCATCATCATCACTACCACCAACAACAAACACTCCACCATCATATCACTACACCAACACAACAACCACCATCATCATCACTTACACCAACAAAAACCACCACCATCATCATCATACCCCAACAACAACCACCACCATCATCATCACTACCTCCAACAACCCACCAACCCATCAATACCACAACAACAACCACCACCATCATCATCACTACCACAACAAAAACAACCACCCATCATATCCATACACCAACAACAACCACCACCATCATCATCCTACCACAACAACCACCACCACCCATCCACTTCCACCAACAACAACCACCACCATCATCATCACTACCACCAACAACAACAACCTCCTCATCATCCTACACCAACAACAACAACCACCGTATCAGCACTACCACCAACAACCACCACCATATCATCACTACACAAAACAACAACACCCCCATCATCCATCACTAAACCAACACAACAACAACCATCATTCATCCCACCTACCACCAACCAACAACCAACCACCAATCATCATCACTACACCAACACCTCCACCATCATCATCCATACACCAACAACAGCCACCACATTCACTCCACTACCCACCAACAAACAACAACCCACATCATCATCACTACCACAACAACCACCACCCCATCACTACCACCAACAACCACACCATCATCATCACTACCACAAACAACAACAACCACCATTTCATCACTACCACCAACAAACACCAACCACCATCATCATCACTACCACCAACAACAACAACCAACATCTAATCACTACCACCACAACACCACCACCATCACTCCCACCAACAAACCAACCACCATCCATCATCCACTACCACAAACACAACAACCACCATCATAATACTACCACAAAACACAACCCCATCATCATCACTACACCCAAAACAACAAACACCATCATCTCACTCCCACCAAAACCCCACCCCCATCAACTACCACCAAAAACCACACCATCATCATTCACTACACAAACTCAAAAACCCCCCCTCATCATCACTACCACCAACAACAACAACACCATATATCACTACACCAACAACAAACACAACCACATCATCCTACCACCAACAACAAAAACCCACCATCTCATCACTACCTACCAACAACCACCACCACCATCACTACCACAAAACAACACCACCACCTCATCATCACTACCACCACAACAACCACACCATCATCATCACACCACCAAACAACCACCACTCATCACTCATCACTACCACAACAACCACCACCATCATCACTACCACCAACAACCACCTCCATCAACATCACTACCACAAAAAACCACCACCACCATCATCAGCACTACCACCAAGCAACCACCACAATCATCATCAATACCACCAACAACAACAACACCCACCACCATCACTACCACCCAACAACAACCACCACCACCATCACTACCACCAACCACCACCACATCATCATCACTACACTACAACAACCACCATCATCATCATCACTACCACCAAACAACCACACCCTCACATCACTAACCACCAAACAACCACCCACCATCATCATCTCTAACACCATACAACAACCACCACCACCACCATCACTACCACCAACAACCCCACATCTGCAGAAATCAAAGAGGAACAAGTTCCCTCATATTAAATGTTTAGTTTTATTTACCCAGCATACTTTATTACAGCTGATGGGTGGGAGGAAAAAATCCATACATGGGTCTCATACAGGGTCATATTGGGTCATAAATGGTCATACATGGGTCATTTAATGGGTCTACATGGGTCATGCATGGGTCATACATGGGTCATACATGGTCATACATGGGTCATACATGGGTCATAATGGGTCTACATGGGTATACATGGTCCCATTACATTGGTCATACATTGGTTCATTACATGGGTCATGCATGGGTCATTAGATGGGTCATACTGGGTCATACATGGGTCATACATTGGGTCATAATTGGGTCATACTATGGGTTCTTATCATGGGTCATACATGGGGTCATGCATGGCGTCATAATGGGTCATACATGGCGTCATACAATGGGTATTACATGGGTCATACATGGGTCATACATGGGTCATACATGGGTCATACATGGGTCATACATGGGTCATACATGGGTCATACATGGGTCATACATTGGTCATACATGGGTCATGCATGGGTCATACATGGGTCATACATGGGTCATTCATGGATCATGCATGGGGTCATACATGGGTCATACTATGGGTCATACATGGGTAATACAGGGTCATACATGGGTTCATGCATGGGTTCATAGATGGGTATACATGGGTTCATAATGGGTCATTCCATGCGTCATACATTGGGTCCATAGATAGGTCATACAATAGGTCATACATAGTTCATAATAGGTCATTCATAGGTCATACATAGGTCATACATGGGGCCATACATAGGGTCATTAATGGGTATACTTAGGTAATTCATGTGTCTTACATCGGGGTCATACATAGTCGTACATGTTCATACATGGGGTTCATACATAGGTTCATACATGGTTAAACATGGGTCATACATAGGTCATACATGGGTCATACATGGGTCATACATGGGTCATACATGGGTCATACATAGGTCATACATGGGTTATACATGGGTCATACATAGGTCATACATGGGTCATACATAGGTCATACATGGGTTATACATGGGTCATACATGCGGTCATGCATGGGTCATTACATAGGTCATACACTGGGTTATACATGGTCATTTACATGGGTCATGCTTGGGTATACATGGTCATCATGGGGTTATACATGGGTCATACATAGGTCATACATGGGTCATACATGGGTCATACATGGGTCATACATATTACTCGGGTAGATAATTCCAAGTAGATCCTTCATGTGTTAGCCCAAATCACCGACCAGTATGTTTTAAATAAGTGAACCACTGATCAGATTCAGACGACTTGGTCCGAACCCTTACTGTCCGACCCTTTACTGGTCGGAATCCTTGATGGTCCGAACCTTCACTGGTTCCAAAAACGGTTTCGTGGGGTGACAATTAAAGAGACTGTAAACGGATGGGTTGTAGGCCGCCAATTATCAAACCACAAAACAATAAATATAAATCAGGAAACGTACACGGTTAGCTGTCCAATATACCCAAGTACAGTTTAGAAATAGAATAACAAATAGCTCGAGCTTCATTTAAGGAGGTTATTATAGATTATTCAAGAGGTTGATAGTAGAATTACAGTAATCAACATTCAAATCATTATGAAGACTGTGTGTGTAGTCTGCAGTCAATCAAACAAACGGCTTCCACATGGTTGAATTGTCATTTTGTGGAAATTGGTGTCACGCCCCTTGGGCAGATATCAAGAAACTAGCTAAAGCAGTATTTAA
The DNA here is from genome assembly GCF_026875155.1 of Cherax quadricarinatus. NCBI lineage: Eukaryota > Metazoa > Arthropoda > Malacostraca > Decapoda > Parastacidae > Cherax > Cherax quadricarinatus. Next base: position 2,687,104 of record NC_069405.1, read on the forward strand.
AACAGGGATGTGATTTTGGGTATGCCCCAAATGAGATAAATCTGTGGACTTAAAATCACAAGGATATTAAAGAGGTCAACATCAAAAGTCTTGCTTTCTTTGACAACTGGAAGCTTTCTACAAACAGATGGGAAACATAAAACGTCCGGGACTGAATCCTTGAATGGTACTGCCCTTGATTATGGCCATTGTAGTCAGAAACACTGTAAGGTGGAGATGATGTGTCCTGTAGTTAGTAAATGTGGGGATGTGTGCTGTCCTGGGTGACAGTAATGTGAAGCTGGAGGTGCTGTCCTGGGAGACATGTAATGGTGATGGAAGCTGGAGATGCTGTCCGGGGGGAGGACAGTAATGGTGAAGGCTGGAGGTGCTGTCCTGGGAGACAGAATGGTGAAGCTGGAGAAGATGCTGTCCTGGGAGAACAGTAATGGTGTGAAGCTGGAGGTGCTGTCCTGGGAGACAGTATGGTGAAGCTGGGATGTGTCTGGGAGACTGTAACGGGTTGTAGCTGAGGTTGCTGTCCTGGGAGACAGTAATGGTGAAGCTGGAGATTTTGTCCAGGTAGTCGGGAATTATACGCTGGGGAAGGAAGAACATCTAAATGACTCATACGGGGACAGGAGCCGTGTGGGGAACCAAGTGTCGTCAAAGATAAGATATAACCAATATTGCCAAACTAGAAATACCACAGGAAATAGCAAACAAGAGGATCCACTAGCAATCGTGTGGATTTATTACCAAAAACAAAAAACACAATGGTGGGAGCTCCATTGTTGTTGCTAGGGAGGATAGGAATAAAGACAGGGAAACATGCACCAACAGGGAAATCAGTCACAGAAACCCAGGCAAACAGCAACCAAGCCTGTGCACATACTATGCAACTCGGTATTGCAGACATGGGAAATCTGGAAAAAGAAAAAAAGACGGGACGTGCTGCAACTATGACGACCATAGAAAATGCCATGCCCAATGACATCAGGAAAATGCAAATCCCTTTCCTGTAAGCTTTTTCACCCTGAAATGTGTACCTCTTCAGTACAGGAAAGACTGTGCTATAACTTAAATTGCCCTGGCACACCATTCTACTAAAGGGGACAAAAAAGATACAAAACATCCACGGCCATGGGAAAAACCTGGGTAGCCACAGCCTCAAGAGGGAGAGGTTTTTTAGTGCCAGGAAGGAAAAAAAACTGGCAGGAAATGGCAGAAATCGTACACCAAATCCAGTCATTCCTAATGGTGACTACCTAACCAAACCTAATGGTGATACTAACTACCTAGCCTCAATGGTGACTACCTAACCTAACCTAATGGTGACTACCTATCCTAGCATAATGGTTGTACTACCTAACCTAACATAGTGGTGAACTACCTAACCTAAACCTAATGGTGACTACTTAACTAGCTAATGGTCGACTACCTAACCTAACTATGGTGACTACTAACCTAGCCTAATGGTGACTACCTAACCTAACCTAATGGTGACTACCTAACCTAACCTAATGGTGACTACCTAACCTAGCCTAATGGTGACTACCTAACCTAACCTAGTCTAATGGTGACTACCTAACCTAACCTAGCCTAATGGTGACTACCTAACCTAGCCTAATGGTGACTACTTAACCTACGCCTAGCCTAATGTGACTACCTAAACCTAACCTAATGGTGACTACCTAACCTAGCCTAATGGTGACTACCTAACCTAGCCTAATTGGTGACTACCTAAACCTAACTTAAGGTTGACTACCTAACCTATGGTGGACTTAACATTAACCTAGCCTAATGGTTGATACCTAACCTAACCTAGCCTAATGGTGACTAACTTCCAACTAACCTAGCCTAATGGTGTACTACTTAGCTAGCTAATGGTGGCACTACCTAACCAGCCTAATTGGTGACTACAACCTAACCTAATGGTGACTTTACCTAAACTTGCCTAAATGTGACTAACCTAACCTAGCCTAATGGTGACTACCTAACCTAACCTAGTGGTGACTACCTAACCTAACCTAATGGTGACTACCTAACCTAGCCTAATGGTGACTACCTAACCTAGCCTAATGGTGACTACCTAACCTAACCTAATGGTGTCTACCTTAACCTCGCATAATGGGGACTTACCTAACCTAGCCTAATGGTGACTACCTAACCTAGCCTAATGGTGACTACCTAACCTAGCCTAATGGTGACTACCTAACCTAACCTAATGGTGACTACCTAACCTAGCCTAATGGTGACTACCTAACCTAGCCTAATGGTGACTACCTAACCTAACCTAGCCTAATGGTGACTACCTAACCTAGCCTAATGGTGACTACCTAACCTAGCCTAGTGGTGACTACCTAACCTAACCTAATGGTGACTACCTAACCTAGCCTAATGGTGACTACCTAACCTAGCCTAATGGTGACTACCTAACCTAACTTAATGTTGACTACCTAACCTATGGTGACTACCTAACCTAGCCTAATGGTGACTACCTAACCTAACCTAGCCTAATGGTGACTACCTAACCTAACCTAATGGTGACTACCTAACCTACCCTAATGGTGACTACCTAACCAAGCCAAATGGTTTTTTTTAAAAGATCCGGCCCTGTCTTTCAAGACCCCGGCTGTCTTCAAAACCTGGCGTTTTCAAGACCCCCCCCAAAACCCTGGCTGTCTAAAACCCGGGCTGTCTTAAAAAACCCCTGGCTTCCGCCCTGGTGTCTTCAAGCCCCCGGCTGCCTTAAAAACCCCCCTGGCTTCTTCAAGCCCCCCTGGCGTCTTCAAACCCTGGCTGTTTAAAGGCTCCTGGCTTTTCAAGACCCCTGGTGTCTTAAAGACCCTGGCTCCCTTCAAGCCCCCCTTTGGCTTTTTTTTTTTAAGACTCCTGGCTGTCTTAAAACCCCCGGCTGCCTTCAAGCCCCCGGGCTGTTTTCAGATCCTGGCTGTCTTCAAGACCCCGGGTTTTCAAGATCCTGGCGTTTCAAGATCCTGGCGTCTTCAAACCCCTGGCTGTCTTCAAGACCCCTGGCGCTTCAAAACCTTTGGTGTCTTCAAGCCCCGGGTGTCTTCAAGGCCCCCTGGCTTTTTTTCAAGCCCCCTGGCTGTCTTCAAGACCCGGGCCCCTTCCCCCCCCCCCCCAAGACCCCGGTGTCTTCATAAAGGCGCTGGAAAAGGGATCTGAAGTCAGTTCCTGAAGCCATGCGTGGTGTACGTTGGTTTACGGCTTTTAACGTAAAATGGTTGTCAGCCTGATCCACTACGGGGCCGGTCTCGCCCGGGCGCGGGGGCGTTGCCCCCGAAACCCCCCCTCCAGGGTCCCCGGGAAATTGAATCCTTGTACTTCAGGTGGGACAAAGACCCCACCATTGAGCACCTAACAAGTTAATCTCCCTGAAGATAATTTTTTTTAAAAAATTAACCAAACTTCCCAAACCTAACTTAAATATAGTTTGTACGCTGTTTTTGTTACATCTTACTGTGGGAACTGAAAAAAACAGTGTCTCAGGACAGATTGCGGGAAAAATCCCGGGATCTTCCCCCTCCCCCCTTCCCTTATCTCCCGTAATCTCAGGGTCCACATAGGAGGGCGGAACACAGGCCCTGGGTTTTTTTTGTGTTCTTTCCTGCCCTTGTGGTGTAAAGTTTTCAGCTATATGATTTAAAATTGTTTCCCTGGGGGTTTATAAACGTCGTTATCAGCCTGTCAGAAATGTTTCACCTGTCAGTATGTTATCAGCTGTCTACTGTTATCAGCCTGTCGTATGTTACACCCTTCGTAGTTTTATACCCTGTCATACTTTTATCAGCTGTCAGTAGTTTTATCGCCTGTCAGTACTGTTTTATTTTCAGTACTGTTATCCCCTGTCAAGTGTTATCAGCCTGTCGTACTGTCATCAGCCTGTCATACGTTATCAGCCTGCCCAGTAGTGTTATACGTCAGTACGTTATCACCCTGTAGTATGTTTCGCCTGTCAGTATGTTTCAGCCTGTCATATTGTTTCTTGCTGACAACTTTCCATTGGTCTAGGCTTAAAAACAATTGAAAAATAGGGTAAAAAATTTATAAGAGAGAACGCTTCTGTATTATGCTGAGTTAGGTTAGATTAGGTAATTTTGTCGGAAACACGACAAGTGTTTTTCCGACGTGGGTCTTAGTCGTTGATGACCCCCGTGGGTTTTTGTATCTGACCGAGCTTCCACAGCTTACCTCTCCCCCCCTTTTAAAAAAAACAAAATTATATTTTGGTTTTAGTAGGTGTTGGTGGGATATTAGGTAGGGGGTAAACTCAGGTAGGGGGGTATCTCTGGAGGGGGGTAACTCTAGGGAGGGAGGTTACCTAGGTAGGGAGGTATATCTAGGTAGGGAGGGTATACTCTAGGGAGGGGGGTATTTAGGGAGGGAGTATATTGGTAGGGAGGTAAACTTAGGTAGGGAGGTTACTTAGTAGGGGGGTATACTCTAGGTAGGGGGGTATACTCTAGTAGGGGGGGTAAACCTAGGTAGGGAGGTTTTCTCTAGGTAGGGGGATACTCTAGGGAGGGAGGTATACTTGTAGGGAGGTATACTTAGGTAGGGAGGTATACTCAGGTGGGAGGTATACTCTATAGGGAGGTATACTTAGGTAGGGAGGTATACTCTAGGTAGGGAGGTATACTCTAGGTAGGGAGGTATACTCTAGGTAGGGAGGTATACTCTAGGTAGGGAGGTATACTCTAGGTAGGGAGGTATACTCTAGGTAGGGAGGTATACTCTAGGTAGGGAGGTATACTCTAGGTAGGGAGGTATACTCTAGGTAGGGAGGTCACCCCCCACACTGACCCAGGTCCCCTTCTTTACTTCCATATAATGGCTATCCGTATTTGACTTTTCTCATGATTAAAGTTTTTAGGGAAAGCACTATATATAGTCTCGCAGGTTCATCACTTCTTGCTGACGGGTTTTCATTAACACGCTGGGTTCCTGCCTCATAAAAACTTTTATTACTCCAACCTCACATTTACATCCTTAATTTTACGTTACCAGCTGGGAGGATGAAATTGTTGCCTGGTGATGTCTCATACTCCAGCCTGAAGGATGTATTGTTGCCCTGGTGTTGTCCTCATACTCCAGCCTGAAGGATGTATTGTTGCCCTGGTGATGTCCTCATACTCAGCTGAAGGATGATTGTTGCCCTGGGTGATGTCTCATACTCCAGCGAAAAGGATGGTATTTTGCCTGGGGGGGAGGTCCTCATACTCCAGCTGAAGGATTTTGTTGCCCTGGTGATGTCTCAACTCCAGCCTGAAGGAGTGTATTGTTGCCCTGGTGATGACTCTACTCAGCTGAAGGATTGTATTGTTGCCCTGGTGATGTCCTAACTCCAGCTGAAGGATGTATTTTCCCTGGTGAGTCCTCATTACTCCAGCCTGAAGGTTGAAATTGTTGCCCGGTGATGTCTCATACTCCAGCGGGAAGGATGTATTGTTGCCCTGGTGATCCTCATACTCCAGCCTGAAGGATTATGTTGCCCTGGTGAGGTCCTCATACTCCAGCTGAAGGTTGTATTGTTGCCCTGGTGATGTCCTCATACCCAGCCTGAAGGATGTATTTTTGGGCCCTGGTGAGGTTCCCATACTCCACCTGAAGGATGTATTGTTGCCCTGGTGATTTTCCTCATACTCCAGCCTGAAGGATGTATTGTTGCCCTGGTGATGTCCTCATACTCCAGCCTGAAGGATGTATTGTTGCCCTGGTGATGTCCTCATACTCCAGCCTGGAGGATGTATTGTTGCCCTGGTGATGTCCTCATACTCCAGCCTGAAGGATGTATTGTTGCCCTGGTGATGTCCTCATACTCCAGCCTGAAGGATGTATTGTTGCCCTGGTGATGTCCTCTTACTCCAGCCTGAAGGATGTATTGTTGCCCTGGTGATGTCCTCTTACTCCAGCCGGGAGGATGTATTGTTGCCCTGGTATGCCCTTTCTTTAACCCAGCCTGAAGGATGTATTGTTTGCCCGGGTGAGGGCCTCATACCCCCAGCCTAAAAGGTGTATTGTTGCCCTGGTGATGTCCTCATACTCCAGCCTGGAGGATGTATTGTTGCCCTGGTGATGTCCTCATACTCCAGCCTGAAGGATGTATTGTTGCCCTGGTGATGTCCTCATACTCCAGCCTGAAGGATGTATCCAGCTGGTAAAATTACGTTTAGTCTCCATAATGGAAATAGTATATCACTTTGTCAGACTTTTTTTTAGAGTATTCTAGGTAATTTACGCATGTTACTATGTATGATGATTGCCCTTATGTGTACTTGTACTTATGTGTACTTGTACTTATGTGTACTTGTACTTATGTGTACTTGTACTTATGTGTACTTGTACTTATGTGTACTTGTACTTATGTGTACTTGTACTTATGTGTACTTGTACTTATGTGTACTTGTACTTATGTGTACTTGTACTTATGTGAATTGTACTTATGTGTACTTGTACTTATGTGTACTTGTACTTATGTGTACTTGTACTTATGTGTACTTGTACTTATGTGTACTTGTACTTATTTGTACTTGTACTTAAATAAACTTACTTACCCCGAGTCATAACTCGCCATGTTATATAATCATCACATTTCTTCGTTTAAACATCTCCGAACTTTATGTCAAATCCTCCGCCAAAAAGGTTGATCTCTGTGAGGGCTATAATGTCTGACTATTTCTGTTACTCTCTCTTTAAATTATCAACTCTTGGTGATGTCATTCGCAATTTGATCCCTTTATTTTTCATTAATTTCCAGTTGCTATGAATCTGTCTCAGTCATATCGATGTTGAGAAAGAGAATGAGGAGGAGAAAAATGTGGGAAGGAGATGGTAAACGAAGGAGCTATAGGGAACGTAACAGAGACTTCCTTCTGAAGGAAGATGGACTAGTGAATGGAGGCGTGCGAGGGAGGTTGGAAGGTTGATACTCCTGGAATTATGGTAGTGAATGGAGGTGTGTGAGGGAGGTTGAGAGGTTGATACACCTGGGATTATGGTAGTGAATGGAGGTGTGTGAGGGAGGTTGAGAGGTTGATACTCCTGGGATTATGGTAGTGAATGGAGGTGTGTGAGGGAGGTTGAGAGGTTGATACTCCTGGGATTATGGTAGTGAATGGAGTGTGGTGTGAGGAGGTTGAGAGGTTGATACTCCTGGGATTATGGTAGTGAATGGAGGTGTGTGAGGGAGGTTGGAAGGTTGATACTCCTGGAATTATGGTAGTGAATGGAGGTGTGTGAGGGAGGTTGGAAGGTTGATACTCCTGGAATTATGGTAGTGAATGGAGGTGTGTGAGGGGGTTGAGGGGTTTGATACACCTGGGATTAGGTAGTAAAGGGGAGGTGTTGAGGAGGTTGAGAGGTTTGATTACCCTGGGTTATGGTAGGAATGGAGGTGTGTGGGGGAGGTTGGGGGTTTTGATACTCCTGGGTTATGGTAGTGAATGGGGGGGTGAGGGGGGGTTGAGAGGTTGAATCCGGGGGATTAGGGTAGTGAATGGAGGTGTGTAGGGAGGTTGGAGGTAAATATCCTGGGTTAGGGAGTGAATGGATTGGTTTGAGGGGGGTTTGGGGTTGAACTCCTGGGATTGGTAAAAATGGGGTGTGTGAGGGGGGTTTGGAAGGTTTGGGAAGGTTGATACTCCTGGGTTTAGGGTATGAATGGGGGGTGTGGAGGGGGGTTGAGGGGTTGATACTCCGGGGATTTTGGTAGGAATGGAGGTGGTGAGGGGGGTTGAGAGTTGATACTCCTGGGATTAGGGTGAGAGATTGCAACGGATAACGAGTGGAAGGTCGGGAAGGGTAGGACGGTGGGAAAAGAGTGGGAAAAGGGCCCGGCAGGTGGGGACGGGCCCGGGACAAGTAGGACAGGTGGGACAGAGTAACAGGTCCGGGGACAAGAGGACGGGCCCGGGGAAGAGTGGGACAGGTGGGGACAGAGAAAGGACAGGCCCGGGAAGGTAGGACAGGCCCGGGACAGATTTAGGACAGGTCCGGGGACAGGTAGGACAGGTCGGGACAGAGTAGGAAGGCCCGGGGACAGAGTAGGACGGGTCCAACAGAGGGACAGGTCCGGGGACAGAGTGGGGCAGGTCCAGGAAGAGTAGGAAGGTCCGGGACAGGTAGGAAGGTGGGGGACAGAGGTTAGGACAGGTCCGGGACAGAGTGGACGGTCCAGGACAGAGTAGACAGGTCCGGGAAGATTTTAAGTTAAGATTTAAGAAAAGGAAGAAAACTATGTGACGAATGTTCGGAGTTATCAGATTTTTTTACAGAAGCAGTGTCAGAGGGGAGAGCTGAAGGAGGGTTTGAGGAGTTGGTGGTGGATAGATGCGGGTTGCTGGTGGAGACAGGTTGTGGTGTGAGAAGGGGTTGTGGTGGAGAACGGGGTTGTGGTGGAAGAAGCGGGGGTTGCTGGTGGAGGCGGGTTGCTGGTGGAGAGCGTGTTGCTGGGGAAGGGGTTGCTGGTAGAGAGCGTGTTGCTGGTGGAGAGCAGGTTGCTGGTGGAGAGCGGGTTGCTGGTGGAGAGCGGGTTGCTGGTGGAGAGCGGGTTGCTGGTGGAGAGCGGGTTGCTGGTGGAGAGCGGGTTGCTGGTGGAGAGCGGGTTGCTGGTGGAGAGCGGGTGGCTGATGGTGGAGAGCGGGTTGCTTGGTGGGAGCGGGTTGCTGGTGGAGAGCTAGGTTGCTGGTGGAGGCGGGTTTGCTGGGTGGAGAGCGGGTTGCTGGCTGGTGAGCGGGTTGCTGTGGAGGCGTGTTGCTGGTGGAAGCGGGATGTGGTGCGAGAGCGTGTTGCTGGATGGAGGAGCAGGTTGCTGGTGGAGAGCGGGTTGCTGGTGGAGAGAGTTTTGGTTGCTGGTGGAGAGCGTGGTTTGCTGGTGGAGAGCGGGTTGCTGGTGGGAGAGCAGGGTTGCTGGTGGTGAGCGGGTTGCTGCATGGAGGAGGGGTGTGGGTGGAGAGCGGGTTGCTGTGTGTTGAGAGCCGGGGTTGATGGTGGAAGTTGGAGGAGCGTGTTGTGGTGGAGAGGGGTTTGCTGGCTGAGACGAGCGTGTTGTGGTGGCGAGCAGGGTTAGTGGTGCGGAGAGCGGGTTGCTCGGTGGGAGAAGCGTGTTGTGGTGGAGAGCGGGTTGCTGGTGGAGAGCGGGTTGCTGGTGGGGGAGGTTGCTGGTGGAGAGCGGGGTTGATGGTGGAGAGCGTGTTGCTTGGTGGGAGAGAGGGATGCTGGTGGAGCGCGGGTTGCTGGTGGAGGAGCGTGTTGCTGGTGGAGAGCGGGTTTGATGGTGGAATGAGGCGAGGTTGCTGTGGGGGACGGGTTGCTGGTGGAGAGGGAGGTTTCTGGTGGAGGCGGTGTTGGATGGTGGAGAGCGAGGTTTGCTGGTGGTGAGCGGGTTTGGTGGTGGAGAGCGGGTTGCTGAGTGGCGAGCGGGTTGTGGTGGACGAGCGTGTTTTTGCTGGAGGAGAGCAGAGTTGGCTTGGTGGAGAGCGGGTGCTGGTGGGAGAGCGTGTTGCTGGTGGAGAGCGGGTTGCTGGTGGAGAGGGGTTTGATGAGTGGGGGAGGGTTGTGGTGGAGAGCGGGTTGTCGGAGAGGTGAGCGGGTTGCTGGGTGGAGAGCGGGTTGCTGGTGGAGAGGACGGGTTAAGCTGGTGCAGAGCGGGTTGCTGGTGCGAGAAGGGGTTGCTGGTGGAGAGCAGGTTGCTGGTGGAGAGCAGGTTGTGGAGGAGAGCAGGGTTGCAGGTGGAGAGGGGTTGCGGTGGATGAGCGGGTTGCTGGAGGAGAGCGGGTTGCTGGTGAGAGAGCGGGTTGCTGGTGCACGGAGGGGTTGTGGAGGAGAGCGGGTGCTGGTGGAGAGTGGTGCTGGAGCGAGAGCGGGTGGTGCTGGTGGAGAGCAGGTTGCTGGTGGATAGTGGGTTGTGGAGGATAGCGGCTTTGCTGGTGGAGAGAGCGGGGTTGTGTGGTGGAGAGCGAGGTTGCTGGAGGAGAGCGGGTTGCTGGTGAGAGGCCAGGTTGCTGGTGGAGTGTGGGTTGCTTGTGGAGAGCGGGTTTGCTGGGTGGAGACGTGGGTGTTGGTGGTTGGAGAGGGAGTTGCTGGTGGAGAGCGGGATGCTGGATGGGAGAGCGGGTTGCTGGTGGAAGAGGGGTTGTGGTGGAGGGCGGGTATTGCTGGTGTGAGAGGGGTAGTGGGGGGTGGGGTTGCTTGTGGAGAAAGAGAGGCGGGTTAGCTGTGGAGAGAGGTTGATTGGGAAGGAGAGTGGGTTGCTGGGTGTGAGAGCGGTTGCTGCGTGGAGAGCGGGTGTGCTGGTGGAGAGAGGTTGCTGGTGGAAGAAGGGGTTGTGGTGGAGAGGGGTTGTGGTGGAGGATGGGTTGTTGGTGCGAGAGCGGCTTGCTGGTGGAGAGCGGGTTGCTGGTGGAGAGCGGGTTGCTGGTGGAGAGCGGGTTGCTGGAGGAGAGCGGGTTGCTGGTGGAGAGCGGGATGCTGGAGGAGAGCGGTGTTCTGATTGGGGAGAGCGGGTTGGTGGCGGAGAGCGGGGATGCTGGAGGATAGCGAGAGTTGCCATGGTGGAGAGTGGGTTGCTGGTGGAGAGCGGGTTGCTGGTGGAGAGTGGGTTGCTGGTGGAGGCCAGGTTGCTGGTGGAGAGCAGGTTGCTTGTGGAGAGCGGGTTGCTGGTGGAGAACGGGTTGCTGGTGGAAGAGTGGGTTTGCTGGTGGAGAGCGGGTTGCTGGTGGATGGACAGGTTGCTGGTGGAGAGGGGGTTGACTGGAGGAGAGCGGGGTTGTTGGTGGAGAGCGGGTTGCTGATGGGGGAGGGTTTGCTGGTGGAGAGCGGGTTGTGGTGGGAGGGGGTTGCTGGGGAGGCGGGTTTGTGGTGGAGAGCAGGTTGGGGAGGAGAGGGGTTTGCTGGGGAGAGCGGGTTGTGGTGGAGAGGGGTTTTTGGGGGGAGGCGGTTGCTGGTGGAGAGCGGGTTGCGGGTGGAGGCGGGGTTGTGGGGGAGGAGGGTTTGGGGGAGAGCGGTTGGGGTGGGAGGGGGTTTGTGTTTAGAGCGGGTTGCTGGTGGAGAGGGGTTGTGGGAGGAGGGGGGTTGTGGGGGGAGCGGTTGGGGAGGAGAGGGGGTTGCTGGGGGGGGGGGGTTGCTGGGGAGAGGGGGTTGCGGGAGGGATGGGGTTGTGGTGGAGAGGGGGTTTGCTGGTGGAGAGCGGGGTTTGTGGTGGAGGGGGTTGCTGGTGGGGGCCAGGTTGCTGGTGGAGAGCAGGTTGTTTGTGGAGAGCGGGTCTGGTGGAGAAGGGGTTGCTGGTGGAGAGGGGGTTGGGGTGGGGGAAGGTTGCTGGGGAGGGGGGTTGCGGTGGAAGGGGGTTGCTGGTGGAGGCCGGTTGCTGGGGGGAGAGCAGGTTGCTTTGTGGAAGGGTTTTGGGTGGAAAAAGGTTGCGGGGGAGAGGGTTGCTGGTGGGAGGGGTTTGCTGGAGGAGAGGGGGTTGTGGGGGAGGGGGTTGGGGGGAGAGCGGGTTGCTGGGGGAGGAGGGGTTGCTGGTGGAGAGCGGGTTGCTGGAGGAGGCGGGTTGCTGGTGGAGAGCGGGTTGTGGTGGAGAGGGGTTGTTTGTTTGATAGGGCAGGCCCTTGGGTAGCTTTGGAAGGATGGGAAAATTTTAAATGAGTGGGAGGGTGGGTTTTGGTTTGGGTGTCAAGGGGAAGGAGTTTTTTTTTAGTAGTTTATGTAGTTGTCGTTTGATAAGGCCCTCGTAGGGCCAGTAGGCCTTCGCAGTGTTCCTACTTCTTTGTTCTTATGTTAACTCTGTAGGTTGATCAGTTTAACTCTGTGACTTGATATGTTTAACTTTAGAGCTTGATCAAGCCCATTTTCACCGTCTTGTTTTATATGTGATTTGTGTGTTGTTGTGTGTGTTGGGGTGGTATCCCCTAGTTGAGGTTCAGGGGTCGATCCAAGCCCGGGCCCCCCCCTTTTCACTGGCCCCTTATAGGTCACTCTCCCTGTGACTCGTTGAGCTTCCTTCCAGTTGTAACCCTTGTCCCCTTTCCCCTCTGGAAATCCTATCTCTGTCCACCTTGTCTTTTCCCCGCGTATCTTGTATGTCGTTACATGTCCCCCCTGCCCTTCTGTCCTCCGTTGTAGTGATTCCCTTTAAACCCTTTCCTCGTACGACTTTCCCCTTGAGCTCTGGGACTGCCTTGTTGAAAAACCCTTTGACTTTCTCTAACTTTTGGGGCCCTTGCCCGGGTAGGGGGTTCCAGACTGGTGCGCATACTCCATAGGGCCTAAACAACCGTGTACAGTGTCTTAAACGTTTCCTTATTAAGGAAGGGAAGTTATTCTCAGGTTTGCC
>NC_069405.1:2702437-2769937 GCF_026875155.1 Cherax quadricarinatus
ATAAACTGTCCTGGGAACGTAATGGTGAAACTGGAGGTGCTGTCCGGGAGAAGTAATGGGGAAGCGGGTGCTGTCCTGGAGACAGTAATGGTGAAGCTGGAGGTGCTGTCCTGGGAACGTAATGGTGAAGCGGAGGTGTGCCTGGGAGACAGAATGGTGAAGCTGGAGATGCTGTCCTGGGAGACAGGTTTATGGGGAAGCTGGAGATGCTGTCCCGGGAGGGCAGAATGGTGAGCGGAGAGGTTTTCCCGGGAGACATAATGGTGAAGCTGGAGATGCTGTCCTGGGGGACAGTAAGGTGAAGTGGAGATTTTGTCCAGGTAGTCGGGAATTATACGCAGGGGAAAGGGAAAACATCTAAATGACCCCCATAGGGGACAGGGCCCTAGTGGGGAAAACACGTTACAAAATAAAAAAACCAAATTGCAAACTAGAAATACCACAGGAAAACAAAAAAAGGACTCCACTAGCAATAGTGAGGATATTTTACCAAAAAAATGGTGGGAGCTCCATTGTTGGTGCTGGGGGGATGGAATAAGACGGGGAAACATGCCCAACAGGGAATAAGTCACAAAAACCCCAGGAAAACAAAACCAAGCTGTCCATACTATGCACTTGGGGATCTGCAGAAAAGGGAAAATCTGGAAAAAAAGGGGGAGTGCAATATGCGACCCTGAAAATCCCATGCCCATATGAAAAACAGGAAAATGAAACCCCCTTCCGAAAGCTTTTTAAAACCCAAAATGTGACCTCTTCAGTAAGGAAAGATTGCTATAATTTAAAATGCCAGGACACCATCTAAGGGGACAAAGATACAAAACATCCGGGCCAGGGAAAACCTGGGTAGCCACAGCCATCAAGAGGGAGGGTTTTTTTTATCCCAGGAAGGAAAAAAAAACTGGCGGGAAATCAGAAATCGACCCCAAAATCCATTTTCCCTAAGGGGGACTACCTAACCTAACCTAATGGTGATACCTAACCCCTACCCTACAATGACTCCCTAACCAAACCCTAATGGTGACACCTAACCTAGCCTAATGGTGACTCCCAAACCCTGCCTAATGGTGACTCCCTCCCCAAACCTAATGGTGACTACCAACCAAACCCAAATGGTGACTACCTAACCTACCAAAGGGTATACCTAACCTAAACCAAGGGTGATACCAAACCTACCCAAAAACGTGACTAAAACCTATGGGTACTAACCACCAAAGGGGTGATACCTCCCTAACCCCAAGGTGATCCCAAACCCAAACCCTAATGGGACCCCAAAGTACCCTAAGGGTAAACCCCAACCCACCCTAATGGGACACCTAACCTAACCTAATGGTGACTCCCAAACCCTAGCCTAAGGGACTACCAACCTAGCCTAATTGGTGATACCTAACCAAACCCTAATGGTCTACCCCCTCCCCTAAGGGTGACTACCAAACCCTACCCTAAGGGTGCTCCCTCCCAAACCCTAAGGGTGCCCTCCAAACCAAACCTAAGGTGCTACCAAACCTAGCCAAGGGTGACAACCAAACCCAACCCTATTAATGGTGACTCCCCTAACCTAACCACCTAATGGTGACACCTAACCTACCAAAAATTTGGTGACTACTTAACCTAGCCTAATGGTGACTACCTAACCTAACCTAATGGTAAAACCCCAAACCCTAGCCTAATGGGATACCAAACCCTACCTAATGGTGACTACCTAACCTAACTTATGTTGCTACCAAACCATGTGACTACCAACCCTAGCCAAAGGGTAAATACCAAACCCCAAACCCAGCCTAATGGTGACTCCAAACCAACCTAGCCTAATGGGACTCCCAAAGCTACCCTAATGGTGACACAAACCCTAGCCAAAAGGTGACTACCTAACCAAACCCTAATGGGACTACCTAACCTAGTTGGGACACCAACCCACCCCAAGGGGGAACTACCTAACCAATAGTGGTGACTAAAAACCCTAAGGGTGTTCCCAAAAACCTAGCCTAAGGGTGACTACCAAACCTACCTAATGGTGATCCCTAACCAAACCCTAAGGGGCTACCAAAGCCTAATGGTCTGCCTAACCTACCAAAAGGTGATCCCAAACCCAACCTAATGGGCTACCTAACTACCCTAAGGGTGACTCCCCAAACCCTAACCAAAGGGTGACACCAACCCTAGTAAGGGTGACTACCTAACTTAGCCAAATGGTGCCCCCTAACCTGCCTAAGGTGACTACCTAACCTACCCTAATGGTGACGCCAAACCTAGCCTAATGGGGACCCCCTAAGAAACCCTGCCTAATGGTGATACCAACCCTAAATAATGTGATACCTAACCAAACCTAACTAGCCTATGGTGACTACCAAACCCTAACCTAATGGTAATACCTACCTAACCTAATGGTGAAAACCTCCCTACCTAATGGTGACTCCCAAAATTAAAAACCTAATGGTGACCCCCTAACAAACCCAAATGGTGATCCCCAAAATTAAACCCTAATGGTGAACCTAACCACCCTAATGGTGCACCAAACCCTAACCTAATGGTGACTACCTAACCTAACCTAATTGACATTTTAAACCTACCCTAAGGTGACTACCAAAACCGCCAATGGTGACTACCTAACCTAGCCTAAGGGTGACTACCTGACCTAATGGTGACTCCCAACCTAGCCTAATGGTGGCTACCTAAAAACCTAATGGTGATCCCTACCTAGCCAAGGGTGACTACCAAACCAAACCCAATGGTACTACCTAACCCAACCTAATGGTGATTACCTAACTTAGCCTAATGGTGACTACCAAACTAACTAGCCAAAGGGTGAAACTGACCAAACTAGCCTAATGGTGACTCCCTAACCTACCTAATGGTGACTACCTAACCTACCAAATTTGATACCTAACCAAACCCTAAGGGGGACTACCAAAACCTAGCCTAATGGTGACCCCCTAACCAACCTAATGGGACTCCCTAACCAAACCCAAAATGTGATACCTGCCTACCCTAATGGTGACTACCAACCTACCCTAATGGTGACCCCAACCAAACCCTATGGTGACTCCAAACCAAAACCTAATGGTGACTCCCAAACCCTAGCCTAAGGTGACTACTAACCAAATTAATGGTGACTCCCAAAACCTAACCTGCCTATGGTGACTCCCTACCCTACCAATGGTGATCCAACCCTACCCTAATGGTGACTCCCTAACCTAACTAGTGGTGCCTCCTAACCAAAACCCAAATGGTGATACCAAACCCTAGTAAATGGGGATACCAAACCTCCCTAATGGTGACTCCCAACCTAGCCTAAAGGTGACCCCAAACCCTACCCTAATGGTGATACCTAACCAAACCTAGTGGGCTAAAACCAAAAACCAAAGGTGATACCTAACCTACCTAATGGGAACCACCGGCCCTAATGGGACTACCTAACAAATTTAATGGGACAACCTAACCCACCCCAAAATGGTGACTACCTAACCTAGCCTAAGGGTGACTCCCCCTAACCACCCAAAGGAGAGTTTTGGGTCTTTACCCGGGAGGATAACCAAAAATAAAGTCAGGATATCTTAGATTGTTTTTTCCATGGGGTATTTTTTGTCCCCCTCCCCCGGTGCGCTCAGCCCGTCGATTTCCCAATCCTGGCGTATGTTCCCCCAAGGTTTCTCTCTATCTTTTTTTTTCCCCCCGCCTGGAAGGTAACCTGTAAGGAAAAAAATGCCGTTTTACCAATAACCCCTGGTGTCGTCAAGACCCCTGGCGTTTCAAGACCCCGGCTGTCTTCAAGACCCCGGCGTCTTTTAAAACCCCCGGCGTTTCAAGACTCCTGCTTCTTCAAGACTCCTGGCTGCTTCAAGACCCCCGGGTGTCTTCAAAACTGCTGGCGTCTTCAAGCCCCTGGCTGTCCCTTAAGACTCCTGGCTGTCTTCAAGACCCCCCGGCTGTCTTAAGACCCCTGGCTGTCTTCACGCCCCGGGTGTCTTCAAAACCCCCGGCTGTTTCAAGACCCCCCGGTGTCTTCAAGCTCCTGGCTGTCTTCAAGATCCCGACTGTTTCAAGACTCCTGGGTGTCTTCAAAGACTTGGCGTTTCAAAACTCCTGGCTGTCTTTTAAACCCCTGGTGTTTTTCAAGACCCCTTTGGGTGTCTCAAACTCCTGGCTGTTTCAAGCCCCCGGCTGCTCAAGCTCCTGGTGTCTTCAAGACTCCTGCTGTCTTCAAAACTCCTGGTGTCTTCAAGACCCCGGCTGTCTTCAAGACCCCGGGGTGTCTTTAAGATCCTGGGTCTTCAAGACTCCCCGGCGTCTTCAAGACCCCCGGGTGCTTTAAGCTCCTGGCTGTCTTTAAGACCCCGGGTCTTTAAAAACTCCTGGCTGTCTTCAAGACCCCTGGCTGTCTTTAGCCCCCGGCTGTTTCAACTCCTGGCTGTTTTAAAATCTTGGGTGTCTTCAAGACCCCCGGGTGTCTTCAAGACCCCTGGCTGCCTTCAAAACCCGGGTGTTTTCAAAAATCCGGCTGTCTTCAAGACCCCCCGGCTGTCTTTCAAGATCCTGGCTGCTTTAAGCTCCCCGGCTGTTTCAAAACCCTGGCTTCTTTAAGACTCCTGGGGTCTTCAAAACTCCGGCGCTCAAGACCCCTGGGAGTCTTCAAGACCCCCGGGTGTCTTCAAGATCTGGTGTCTTCAAGACCCGGCTGTCTTCAAGACCCCGGCTTCTTAAGACCCCCGGCTGTTTCAAGACCCCCGGCTGCTTTAAGACCCTGGTGTCTTCAAGCCCCCGGTGCTTCAAGACTCCTGGGTGTCTTTTAGACTCCTGGCGTCTTCAAGACTCCTGGCTGTCTTAAGACCCCTGGCTGCTTCAAGAAACCCCCGCTGTCTTCAAGACCCCTGGCTGTCTTCAAAACCCCGGGTTCTTTAAGACCCCCGGCTGTCTTTAAGCCCCTGCGTCTTTAAACTCCGCAGTCTTTTAAGCCCCGGCGTCTTCAAACCCCCGGGTGTCTTAAGACCCCTGGCTGCTTCAAGACTCCTGGTGTTTAAGACCCTGGCTGTCTTTAAAACCCCCGGCTGTCTTCAACCCCCGGCGTCTTTAAGACCCCGGGTGTTTCAAGACCCCGGCTTCTTTAAAACCCCTGGCGTCTTCAAACCCCCGGCTGTCTTCAAGCTCCTGGCTGTCTTAAAACCCCCGGCTGTCTTCAAGACCCCTGGGTGTTCAAGACCCCTGGCTGTCTTCAAGATCCTGGTGTTTCAAGACCCCCGGCGTCTTCAAGACCCCTGGCTGTCTTCAAGACCCCCCGGGTGTCTTCAAGACCCCGGTGTTTCAAGACCCCCGGCGTTTCAAACCCCCGGCGTCTTCAAGACTCCGGCGTCTTCAAAACCCCCGGGTGTCTTCAAGACCCCGGCGTCTTTAAGACCCCCTGGGTGTCTTTAAGCCCCCGGTGTCTTCAAAACCCTGGTGTTTCAAGACTCCCGGCTGTCTTCAAGACCCCTACTGTCTCAAAACCCTGGCTTCTTTAAGACCCCTGGCTGTCTTCAAGAATCCGGCTGTCTTCAAGACCCCCTGGGTGTCCAAAAACCCCTGGGTGTCTTCAAGACCCCTGGCTGTTTCAAGACCCCGGCTGTCTTCAAGACCCCGGGTGTCTTTAAGACCCCCGGCTGTCTTCAAGACCCCTGGCTGTCTTTAAGACCCCCGGTGTTTCAGACCCCCGGTGTCTTCATGAAGGCGCTGGATGGCATTGAAGCAGTTCCGACAGCCCAAACTGTGGCTGACGTTGGGTTTACGGCGTTTTTAAAAGTAACAGTGGTTGATCAGGCCCCGATCCCCTCGAGGCCTGGTCACGGGCCGGGGCCCCGGGGGGGGTTGACCCCCAAATCCCCCCCGGGGAGTGCGGGAATTTAATCCTTGTCTTCATGTGGGGGCTAAGACCTCCACCAGTTGGACCTAACAAGTGAAGTCTACCGAAGTAAACTATTATAAATTAACCAAACCTTTCCCCCAAACCCAAAATTTAAAAATAGTTTGTCGCTGACTTATGTTACGATCTTTCTGATGGGAACTAGATAAAAAACAGTGTTTTCCGGGCAGATTTCGAAATACAGATCTCTCCTCCTCTCCCCTTTCCTTATCCCCCGTAAACTCAGGGTCCCATGACGTGACCCGGCGGAACACGGCCCCTGGGTCACTTTTTTTTTTGTTTTTCCTGTCCCTTTTGGTGTAAATTTTTAGTATATGGGGTTTTAAATGGCTTCCCGGGGGCATTATAAACGTCGTTATCAGCCGTCGTATGTTTTCGATGTCAGTATGTTTATCACCTGTCTACTGTTTCAGCCCTTCATACTGTTATCAGCCTGTCGTAGTTATCAGCCTTCAGTACTGTTTCAGCCTGTCGTAGTGTTTTCAGCCTTCAGCTGTTATCAGCCTGTCAGACTGTTTAGTGTCGTATTTTTTCAGCCCCCCCCCTACTGTTATCAGCCTGTCATATGTTATCGCCTTCAGTACTGTTTCAGTGTCGTACTGTTATCAGCCCTTCAGTACTGTTATCACCTGTCAGTACTGTTTATCACCTGTCAGTACTGTTATCGCCCGTTTATACTTTTATCAGCCTGTCAGTATTTTTATCACCTTCAGTACTGTTATCAGCCTGTCAACCCGTTTTTCACCTTCAGTAGTTATCACCTTCAGTACGTTTTCACCCGTCACATGTTTCAGCCGTCTTTCGTTATCATGTCATATGTTATCAGCCTGTCAGTACTGTATCAGCCTGTCAGTATGTTATCAGCCTGTCAGTACTGTTATCACCCGTAGTAATTTATCGCCGTCGTACTGTTTTTTGCGCACACATTCCCCTTTGTCTAGGCTTAAGAAAATTGAAAGATACGGTAAAAATTCTTTTATAGAAGAACGTTTTTGTACTTACTGCTGAGTTAGTTAGATTAGGGAATTTTTTGTCGGAAAAGGGGCAAGTGTTTCCCGACGTGGGTCTTTTCATTGATGACCCCCAGCTAAGGTTTTTGTCTTGACCAAGCCTTCCCCCTAGCTTAACCCCCCACCCCTTTAAAAAAATTTAAAAAATTTTATTGTGAGGTATGTAGGTGTTTGTGTGGTATCTCTAGGTAGGGGGGGAACTCTGTAGGAGGGATACTTAGGTAGGGGGGTATACTTAGGTAGGGAGGTATACTCTAGGTAGGGAGGTATACTCTAGGTAGGGAGGTATACTCTAGGTAGGGAGGTATACTCTAGGTAGGGAGGTATACTCTAGGTAGGGAGGTATACTCCAGGTAGGGAGGTATACTCTAGGTAGGGAGGTATACTCTAGGTAGGGAGGTATACTCTAGGTAGGGAGGTATACTCTACGTAGGGAGGTATACTCTAGGTAGGGAGGTATACTGTAGGTAGGGAGGTATACTCTAGGTAGGGAGGTATACTCTAGGTAGGGAGGTATACTCTAGGTAGGGAGGTATACTCTAGGTAGGGAGGTATACTCTAGGTAGGTAGGTATATCTAGGTTTGGGAGGTATACTCTAGGTAGGGAGGTAATACTCAGGTAGGGAGGTATACTCTAGGAGGGAGGTATACTCTAGATAGGGGTGTATAAATGTAGGTAGGGAGGTATACTCTAGGTAGGGAGGTATTAAATCTAGGTAGGGAGGTATACTCTAGGGAGGGAGTAACTCTAGGTAGGAGGTATACTCTAGGTAGGGAGGTATACTCTAGGTAGGGAGGTGTACTCTAGGTAGGGAGGTATACTCTAGGTAGGGAGGTATACTCTAGGTAGGGAGGTATACTCTAGGTAGGGAGGTATACTCTAGGTAGGGAGGTATACTGTAGGAAGGGAGGTATACTCTAGGTAGGGAGGTAAAAACCTAGGTAGGGAGGTATACTCTAGGTAGGGAGGTATACTCTAGGTAGGGAGGTATACTCTAGGTAGGAAGGTATACTCTAGGTAGGGAGGTATACTCTAGGTAGGGAGGTATACTCTAGGTAGGGAGGTATACTCTAGGTAGGGGGTATACTCCGGTAGGGAGGATTCTCTAAGGTAGGGAGGTATACTCTAGGTAGGGAGGTATACTCTAGGTAGGAGGTATACTCTAGGTTTGGGGTATACTCTAGGTAGGGAGGTATACTCTAGGTAGGGAGGTATACTCTAGGTTTGGGAGGTATACTCTAGGGAGGGAGGTATACCTAGGGAGGGAGGTATACTCTAGTAGGAGGGATACTCTGGTAGGAGGTATTTCTCTAGGTTTGGGAGGTATACTCTAGGTAGGGAGGTATACTCCAGGTAGGGAGGTATACTCTAGGTAGGGAGGTATACTCTAGGTAGGGAGGTATACTCTAGGTAGGGAGGTATACTCAAGTAGGGAGTATACTACTAGGTAGGAGGAATACTCTAGGTAGGGAGTATACTCTAGGTAGAGGAGGTAATAATCAAGGTAGGGAGGTATACTCTAGGTAGGGAGTAGAATCTCTAGGTAGGGAGGGTATACTCAAAGGTATGGGAGGTCACCCCCCACACTGACCCCGTTCCCTTCTATTACTTCCCATATAATGGCTATCCTTAATTTGACTTTTTCTCATGATAAAGTTTTAAGGGAAAGTCACTATATATAATGGTCCGCAAGGTTTCATCACTTCATGCTGACGGGTTTTTCATTAACAAGCTGGGTTCCTTGCCTCGATAAAAACTTTTTACTACTCCCAACTTCACATTACATCCATATGTACGTACCAGCCTGAAAGGATGTAATTGTTTGCCGCTGAATGTCCTCATACTCCCAGCCTGAAGGATGTATTGTTGCCCTGGGGATTCCTCATACTCCAGCCCTGAAGGATGTTATTGTTGCCCTGTGATGTCCTCATACGTCCAGCCTGAAGGATGTATAGTGTTGCCCTGGTGGATGACCTCCATACCTCCAGCCTGAAGGATGTAATTGTTGCCCTGGTGATGTCCTCATACTCCAGCCTGAGGAAGTAATGTTGCCCGTGGTGATGTCCTCATACTCCAGCCTGAAGGATGTTTTTGCCCTGTGATGTCCTCATACTCCAGCCTGAAGGATGTATTGTTTGCCTCTGTGATGTCCCTCATACTCCACCAGAAGGATGTATTGTTGCCCTGGGATGTCCTCATACTCCAGCCTGGAGGATGTATTTTGTTGCCCTGGTGATGTTCTCATACTCCACCTGAAGGATGTATTTTTCGCCGCTGGTGATGTCCTCATACTCCAGTCCTGAAGGATGTACTGTTTCCTGGTATGGTCCCATACTCCAGCTGAAGGATTGTATTGTTTGCCACTGTGATGTCCTCATACTCCACCTGGAGGATGGTATTGTTGCCCTGGTGATGTCCCTCATACACCAGCCTGAAGGATGTATTGTGCCCTGGTGATGCCCTCATACTCCACCTGAGATGTATTGTTGCCCTGGTGATGTCCTCATACTCCAGCCTGAAGGATGTATTGTTTGCCGCTGGTGATTGCCTCAACTCCAGCCTGGAGGATTTTTGTCTTTGTTGCCCTGTGATGTTCTCAAACTCCAGCCAGAAGATGTATTGTTTGTCCCCCCCCCTGGTGAAGTCCTCATACTCCACCTGAAGATGTATCTGTAGCCCCTGGTTGATGTCCTCATGACTCCAGCCTGAAGGATGTATTTTTGCCCCTGGTGATGAGTCCTCATACTCCACCTGAAAGGATGTACTGTTTGCCCCTTGTGATGTCCCTCATACTCCAGCCTGAAGATGTAATTGTTGCTCCTGGTGATGTCCTCAACTCCACCTGAGGATGTACTGTTGCCCTGGTGATGTCCTCATACTCCATCCTGAAGGATGTATTGTTTGCCCTGGTGATGTCCCATACTTCGCAGCGCTGAAGGATGTAATTGTTGTTGACCTGGTGATGTCCGTCATACTCCAGCCTGAAGGATGATTGTTGCCCTGGTGTGTCCCTCATACTCCAGCTGAAGGATGTATTGTGAGCCGCTGGTGATGTCCTCATACGTCCAGCCTGAAGGATGTATTGTTGCCCTGAGTGATGTCCTCATACTCCAGCCTGAAGGATGTTTTGTTGCCCTGGTGATGTCCTCATACTCCAGCCTGAAGGATGTATTGTGTGCCCCTGGTGATGTCCTCAATACACCAGCCTAAGGAAATGTATTTGTTGCCGCTGGTGAAGTCCTCATACTCAGCCTGAAGGTGGTATTGTTGCCCTGGTGAAGTTCACTCATACTCAAGCAGCCTGAAAGGACTGTATTGTTGCCCTGGTGATGTCTCATACTCCAGCCTGAGGATGTAATTGGTTGCCTGGTGATGTCCCATACTCCAGCCTGAAGGATGTATTGTTTCATCTGTGATGTCCTCATACTCCAGCCTGAAGGATGTATTGTTGCCCCTGGTGATGTCTCATACACCAGCCTGGAGATGTATTGTTGCCCTGGAGTGATGTCCTCATACTCCACCTGCAGGATGAATTGTTTGCCCTGTGATGTCCTCATACTCCAGCTGGAGGATGTATTGGTTGCCCTGGTGATGTCCTCATACTCCAGCCTGAAGGATTACTTGGTAGCCCTGGTGATGTCCTCATACTCCAGCCTGAAGGATGTATTGTTGGCCGCTGGTGATGTCCACATACTCCAGCCGGGAGGATGTATTCAGCTGGTAAAATTACGTTTAGTCCTCCAGGAATGGAAATACTATATCACATTGTCAGACTTTTTTTTTAGATATTTAGGTAATTTACGCATGGTACTATGTATGATGATTGCCCTTATGTGTAACTTGTACTTATGTGTACTTGTACTTGATGAGTACTTGTACTATGTGTACTTGTACTTATGATGTACTTGTACTTATGTGTACCTTGTACTTATGTGACCTGTACTTATGTGTACTTGTACTTATGTGGTCCTTGAGTACTTAGTGTACATGTACTTATGTGTACTGTACTTAGTGTACTTGTATTTTTACTATGTGTACTTGTACTAGGTGTACTTGTACTTAATGTGTACTTGTACTATGTGACTTGTACTTATGTGTACCTGTACTTATGTGTACTTGTATTTTTTTCTTATGTGTACTTGGACTTATGTGTACTTGTATACTTATGTTACGTTGTACTTATGTGTACTTGTACTTATGTGTACTTTACTTATGTGTACTGTACTTTATGTGTACCTGTACTTATGTTACTTGTACTATGTGTACATGTACTTAAGTGTACTGTACTTAGTGTACATGTACTTATGTGTACTGTACTTTAAGTGTACTTGTACTTATGTTGTCCTTGTACTTAGTGTACTTGTACTTATGTGTACTTGTACTTATGTGTATTTGTACTTATGTGTACTTGTAACTTATGTGTACTTGATACTTAAGTGTACTTGTACTTATGTGTACTGTGTACTTTATTTGTACTTGTCTATGTGTACTTGAACATATGAGTGTACTGGTACTTATGATGAACTTGTACTTTTGGTGTACATGTACTTATTGTAACTTGTACTTATGTGTACTTGTACTTATGTGTACTTAGTACTTATGTGTACATGTACTTATGTGTACTTGTACTTACGTGTATTGTACTTAAGTTACTTGTACTTATGAGTACCTTGTCTTATGTGTATTGTACTTAGTGAAATTTTGTACTTATGTGTACATGATACTTATGTTTTACTTGTACTTAGTGACTTGTACGTTATGTTACTTGTACTTTTGAGTACTTGTACTTATTGGTACTTGTACTTATGTGTAACTTGTACTTATGTGTACTTGGTACTTAGTGGTACTTGTACTTATGTGTACTGTACTTATGTGTACTTGTACTGATGTGTACTTGTACTTATGTGTACGTTGTACTTATGTGTAACTTGTACTTATGTGTAACATGTACTTAAGTGTATTTGTACTTATGTGTACTGTACTATGTGTACTGTACTTATGTGTACTTGTACTTAATTGTACATTACTTATGGTGAACATGTACTTATGTTTACTTGTTACATATGTGAATTGTACATATGTTGGTAACTTTGTATCTTATGTGTACTTGTACTTTGGTGTACTGTACTTATGTGTACTTGTACTTATGTTAACTTGTACTTATGTGTACTTGTACTTATGTGACTTACTTATTGTACTTGTCTAATGGCGACTTAGTACATATGTGTACTTGTGCCTTATTGTACTTGTACTTAAGTGTAACTGTACTTATGTGTACTTTGTACTTAAGTGTACTTGAACTATGTTGTACTTGTACTTATTGTACTTGTACTATGTGTACTTGTACTTATGTGTACTTGTACCTTAATGTGTGACCTTTACATATGTGTAAAAACTTGTACTTATGTGTACTTGTACTTATGTGTACTTGTACTTATGTGTACCTGTACTTATGTTACTTGTGTACTTATGTGTACTTGTACTTATGTGTAACTTGTACTTATGTGGACATTTGTACTTGAAAGTATAAAACTTACACCCCGAGTCATAACTCGTCATGTTATATATCATCACATTTCCATCGTTGAAACCATCCTCCGAGCTTTATGTCAAATCTCCGCCGCCTCAAAGGATTGATCTCTGTGAGGGCCAATAATGTCAGACTATTTCTGTACTCTCTCTTTAAATATCAACTTCTTGGAGATGTCCAATCGCATTTGATCCCTTTATTTTTCATTAATTTCCAGTTGCTATGAATCTGTCTCAGGCATAACGAGGGTGAGAAAGAGAATGAGGAGGAGAAAAATTGGGAAGGAGATGTAAACGAAGGAGCCTATAGTAGAAACGTAAACAGAGACTTCCTTCTGAAGGAAGATGGACTAGTGATTGAGGTGTGAGAGGGAGGTTGGAAGGTTTGATCTCCTGATTATGGTAGTGAATGGAGAGGTGTGTGAGGAGGTTGGAAAGGTTGATACTCCTGGGATAATGTAGTGAAAGGAGGTGTGTGAGGGAGGTTGGAAGGGGTTGAAACTCTGGGATTATGGTAGTGAATGGAGGTGGTGTGAGGGAGTTGGAAAGGTTGATACACCTGGGATTATGGTAGTGAAATGAGGTGTGTGAGGAGGTATGAAGGATTGATACTCCGGGATTATGGCCGTGAATGGCGGGTGTGAGGGAGGTTGGGAAGGTTGAATACTCCTGGATAGGTAGGGAATGGAGGTTGTGAGGGAGGTTGAAGTTGATACACTGGGATTATGGTAGTGAATGGAGGTGTGTGAGGGAGGTTGGAAGGCTGAAACTCCTGGGATTTATGGTAGAAGAATGGAGGTGTGTGAGGGAGGGTTTGTGAAGGCCTGATACACCTGGGATTATGGTAGTGAAATGGAGGCGTGCGAGGGAGGTTGGAAGTTGATACAACTGGGATTATGGTAGTGATTGGAGTGTGTGATGGGAGGTTGGAAGGTTTATACTACTGGGATATGGTAAGTGAATGGAGGTGTGCGAGGGGAGGTTGGAAGGATTGATTCCTCCTGGGATTATGGTAGTTGAATGGAGGTGTTTTGAGGGAGGTTGAAAGTTTGTATACTCCTGGGATTATGGATAGTGAATGGAGGTGTGTGAGGGAGTTGGAAGGTTGAATACTCCTGGGATTATGGTAGTGAATGGAGGTGTGTGAGGGATGGTTGGAAGGTTGATACTCCAGGGAATTATGGTCGTGAATGAGGTGTGTGTAGGAGGAGGTTGGAAGGTTGATAACTCCTGGAATTATGGTAGTGATGGAGGGTGTGTGAGGGAGGATTTGGGGGGTGGGGGGGGGGGGGAGGAAGTTGATACTCCAGGGATTATGGTATGAATGGCGTAGTGTGAGGGAGGTTGGAAGGTTGAATACTCCTGGATTATGTAGTGAATGGAGGTGTGTGAGGAGGTTGGAAGGTTGATACTCCTGGGATAAGTTAGTGAATGGAGGTGTGTGAGGAGGTTGAAGTTTGATACTCCCTGGAATTATGGGAGTGAATGGAGGTGTGTGAGAGGTTGGAAGGTTGATAACTCCTGGATATGGTTAGTGAATGGAGGTGTGTGAGGAGGTTGGAAAGGTTGATACTCCTGGGATTATGGTAGTGAATGGAAGGTTGATAGGGAGGTGGAAGGTTTAAACTCCCTGGGATATTGGTAGTGAATGGAGTTGTGTGAGGAGGTTGAAGGATGAAATACTCCTGGAATTATGGATAGTGAATGGAGGTGAGTGAGGGATGTTGGAAGGTTGATACTCCTGTGATTATGGTATTTGAATGGAGGTGTGTGAGGGAGGTTGGAAGGTTTTGATACTCCTGGGATTATGGTAGTGAATGGAGGTGTGTGAGGGAGGTTGGAAGGTTGATACTCCTGGGATTATGGTAGTGAATGGAGGTGTGTGAGGGAGGTTGGGAGGTTGGAAGGTTGATACTCCTGGGATTATGGTAGTGAATGGAGGTGTGTGAGGGAGGTTGGAAGGTTGATACTCCTGGGATTATGGTAGTGAATGGAGGTGTGTGAGGGAGGTTGGAAGGCTGATACTCCTGGGATTATGGTAGTGAATGGAGGTGTGTGAGGGAGGTTGGGAGGTTGGAAGGTTGATACTCCTGGGATTATGGTAGTGAATGGAGGTGTGTGAGGGAGGTTGGGAGGTTGGAAGGCTGATACTCCTGGGATTATGGTAGTGAATGGAGGTGTGTGAGGGAGGTTGGAAGGTTGATACTCCTGGGATTATGGTAGTGAATGGAGGTGTGTGAGGGAGGTTGGAAGGTTGATACTCCTGGGATTATGGTAGGAAGGAGGTTGTGAGGGAGGTTGGAAAGGGTTAAATAACTCCCGGGGGATTATGGTATTTGAATGGGGGTTTGTGTGAGGGAGGTGGAAGGGTTGATACTCGGGGATTATGGTAGTGAATGGAGGTGTGTGAGGGAGGTTGGAAGGTTGATACTCCTGGAATTATGGTAGTGAATGGAGGTGTGTGAGGGAGGTTGGAAGGTTGATACTCCTGGGATTATGGTAGTGAATGGAGGTGTGTGAGGGAGGTTGGAAGGTTGATACTCCTGGGATTATGGTAGTGAATGGAGGTGTGTTTAACTCTGTAGAGCTTGATATTTTAACCTCTGTAAGCTTGATCATGTTAACTGTCTGTAGACCCTTTGATCAGTTTAACCTGTAGAGCTTGATCATGTTTAATTTCTGTAGAGCTTGATCATGTTTAACTCTGTAGAGCTTGATCATGTTTAACTCTGTAGAGCTTGATCATGTTTAACTCTGTAGAGCTTGATCTTGTTTAACTCTGTAGACTTGATATGTTTTAACCTGTAAGCTTGATCATGTTTAACTCTTTTAGAGTTGATCAAGGTTTAACTCTGTAGACTTGCATGTTTTAAACTCTGAGAGCTTGACATTTATAACTCTGAGAGCTTGATCATGTTTAACTCTGTAGAGCTTGATCATGTTTAACTCTGTAGAGCTTGATCATGTTTAACTCTGTAGAGCTTGATCATGTTTAACTCTGTAGAGCTTGATCATGTTTAACTCTGTAGAGCTTGATCATGTTTATCTCTGTAGAGCTTGATCATGTTTAACTCTGTAGAGCTTGATCATGTTTAACTCTGTAGAGCTTGATCAAGTCACTTTTCACCGTCTTGTTTTATATGTGATTTGTGTGTGTGTTTGTGTGTTTGGTGGTGTGTGTGTGTGTGTGTGTGTGTGTTTGTGGGGTTGTGTGTGTGTGTGTGTGTGTGTGTTGTGGGGTGTGTGTGTGTGTGGTGTGTGTGGTGTGTGTGTGTTTTGTGTGTGTGTTTGTGTGTGTGTGTGTGGGGTGTGTGTGTTGTGTGTGTGGGGTGGTGGGGTGGTGTGTTTGTGTGTGTGTTGTGTGTGTGTGTGTGTGTGTGTGTGTTGTGTGTGTGTGTGTGTTTGTGTGTTTGTGTGTTGTGTGTGTGTGTGTGTGTGTGTGTGTGTGTTGTTGTGTGTGTTTGTGTGTGTGTGTTTGGTGTGTTGTGTGTGTGTGTGTGTGTGTGTGTGTGTGTACTCACCTAGTTGAGGTTGCAGGGGTCGAGTCCAAGCTCCTGGCCCCGCCCCTTCACTGGTCACTACTAGGTCACTCTCCCTGAGCCGTGAGCTTTATCATACCTCTGCTTAAAGCTATTTATGGTTTCCTGACTCCACTACATCGTTTCCCAAACTATTCCCACTTACTGACTACCCCGGGTGGCTGAAGAAATACTTCCTAACATCCCTGTGATTCATCTGTGTCCCCCTTTTTTGCTGTGTCCAGTCTCTGGAACATCCTGTCTTTGTCCACCTTTTCAAATTTCCCCTCAGTATTTTGTATGTCGTTATCATGTCCCCCCTATCTCTCCTGTCCTCCAGTGTCATCAGGTTGATTTCCATTAACCTCTCCTCGTAGGACATACCCCTTAGCTCTGGGACTAGTTCTTGTTGCAAACCTTTGCACTTTCTCTAGTTTCTTTACGTGCTTGGCTAGGTGTGGGTTCCAAACTGGTGCCGCATACTCCAATATGGGCCTAACGTATACGGTGTACAGGGTCCTGAATGATTCCTTATTAAGATGTCGGAATGCGTTCTGAGGTTTGCTAGGCCCCTATGCTGCAGCAAATTATTGTGCGCTTCAGGAGATGTGCCTGGTGTTATACTCACCGAAGATCTTTTTCCTTGAGCGAAGGGTTTTTAGTCTCTGCCCCCTAGACGTACTCCGTCTGCGGTCTTCTTTGCCCTTCCCAAATCTTCTTGACTTTGCATTTGGTGGGGTTGAACTCCAGGAGCCAATTGCTGGACCAGGTCTGCAGCCTGTCCAGATCCCTTTGTAGTTCTGCCTGGGCTTCGATCGAATGAATTCTTTTCATCAACTTCACGTCATCTGCAAACAGGGGCACTTCGGAGTCTATTCCTTCCGTCATGTCGTTCACAAATACAGAAACAGCACTTGTCCTGGACTGACCCCCTGTGGGAACCCCGCTGGTCACAGGCGCCCACTCTGACACCTCACCACGTATTCCCTGATCCATTGCAGTGCCTTCCCTGTTATCCCTGCTTGGTCCTCCCCGTTTTTTGCACTAATCTCTTGTATGGAACTGTCCAAACGCCTTCTTGCAGTCCAAGAAAATGCAATCCACCCACCCCTCTCTCTCTTTGTCTTACTGCTGTCACCATGTCATAGAACTCCAGTAGGTTTGTGACACAGGATTTCCCGTCCCTGAAACCATGTTGGCTACTGTTGATGAGATCATTCCTTTCTAGGTGTTTCCACCACTCTTTCCTGGTAATCTTCTCCATGACTTTGCATACAAATACATGTCATGACACTGATCTGTAGTTTAGTGCTTCATGTCTGTCTCCTTTCTTAAAAGATTGAAACTACATTTGCTGTCTTCCATGCCTCAGGCAATCTCCCTGTTTCGATAGATGTATTGAACATTGTTGTTAGGAGTACACATAGCGCCTCTGCTCCCTCTCAGACCCATGGGAGATGTTATCCAGCCCCATTGCCTTTTAGGTATCTAGCTCACTCGAAGCCTCTTCACTTCTTCCCCGGTTGTGTGCACTGGTTCCAGCACATGGTGGTGTGCCCCACCTCTCCCGTCTTTCTGGAGCCCCCTTTTGTCTCCTCTGTGAACATTCTTTGAATCTCTTGTGTGTGTGTGTGTGTGTTGTGTTTTGTTGTGGGGTGTGTGTGTGTGTGTGTGTATGTATGTGTGTGTGAGAGAGAGAGAGAGAGAGACCCCCCTTCCCTTCTGCACCATCTCAAAGCTTGTTATCAACACTCTCAGAACTACAGGATCTAAACACAACATAAGAGTCAGCTACTGATTACCATAATACATGGGATAGATGGAAGCAGATGGCATAGAAGGATGGTAGGAGTGGTTGACAGTTGTGCGGACGCTAGTTCAGCTATCATAACTTTGGAGTCCAGTCCCGGACCTATTATGCACCCTTTAATCCTTTTGACTGCCGCCCACAGGAGGGTATGTGGTGCATAATAAGATATTTAAAATAACTAAACGCGAGGGGAAGGATGACAGTTGACGGTGAAGTTGTATACGCCCGAAGAGAACAAGTAGGTAGACTGCGGGTTGATATGTAAAAAAACTGGGAAGGAAACCGTCAACAATCAGGAGGTTTCCAGACACAGGTGTTATTCAGAGGATGACCCGTTCAGTGGGGCAAGCATCTGCTAGTCTACCCATTAAGGAAATATAGGACATATGGATAGTTAGCTTGATAGTAGATTACCTGGAGAGGACTGGTAGTTGTTGGAGTCAAGAGCAGCCAAGGGACAACTTCCAGGTGGAACCTGATTCCAGTTTTTTTGGCGATGATCAATGTTTTTGTTTTTTGCCCGCGGGGGGGGGTGAGGGGCGGTGGTGGGGGGGGGGTTTTTGGGAGGCTGCGGGTGGGGGATGGGGCGGTGGTGGGGGGGGGGAGGGTTGTGGGAGGCTGCGGGGGGGTGTGGGGGGGGTGGTGGGGGGGAGGTTTGAGAGGGTGCGGGGGGGGTGATGGGGCGGTGGTGGGGGGGGGGGTTGTGGGGGGCTGTGGGTGGGGTGATGGGGCGGTGGTGGGGGTGAGGGTTTTGTGGAGGCTGTGGGTGGGTTTAGGTGTGTGGGGCGGTGGTGGGGGGGAGGGTTGTGGGAGGCTGTGGGTGGGGTGAGGGGGGGTCGCGTGGGGGGGAGGGTTGTGGGAGGCTGTGGGTTGGGGTGTTGATGGGGCGGTGGTGGTGGGGAGGAGGGTTGTGGGAGGCTGTGGGTGTGGAGATGGGCGGTGGTGGGGGGGAGGGTGGTGGGGGAGGTGTGGGTGAGGTGATTGGGCGGTGGTAGGGAGAGGTTTGTGGGAGGCTTGTGGGTGGGGTGATGGGGCGGTGGTGGGGGTGGAGGGTGGTGGGAGGCTGCGGGTGGGGTGATGGGGCGGTGGGGGGGAGGAGGGTGGTGGGACGGATGCGGGTGGGCGATGGTGACGGATGTTGGGGGAGGAGGGTGGTGGGAGGCTGGGGTGGGGTGATGGGGGCGGCGCGTGGGGGAGGAGGGTGGTGGGAGGTGCGGGTGGGGTGATGGGGCAGTGGTAGGGGGGAGGGTTGTGGGAGGTGTGGGTGGGGTGATGGGGCGGTGGTGGGGGGAGGGTTGTGGGGTGTGGGTGGGGTGATGGGGGCGGTGGTGGGGGGGAGGGTTTGTGGGAGGCTGTGGGTGGGGTGATGGGGCGGTGTGGTGGGGGGAGGGTTTGTGGGAGGTAGTGGGTGGGTTGGTGATGGGGCGTGTGGTGGGGGGAATGGATGTTGGGAAGGCTGTGGGTGGGATGTGATGGGGGTGGTGGGGGGGGAGGGTTGTGGCGGCTGTGGGTGGTGTGATGGGGCGGTGGGTGGTGGGTGGGAGGGTTGTGGAGGCTGTGGGTGGGGTGATGGGGCGGTGGTGGGGGAGGAGGGTTGTGGGAGGCTGTGGGTGGGGTGTTGGGGCGAGTGGTGGGGTGGAGGCGTATGTGGGAGGCTGTGGGTGGGGTGATGGGCGGGTGGGGGGGGAGGGTTGTGGCCAGGTGTGGGTGGGGTGATGGGGCGGTGGCAGTGGGTTAGGAGGGTTGTGGGAGGTGTGGGTGGTGGGTGATGGGCGGTGGTGGGGAGAGGGTTGTGGGGGCTGTGGGTGGTGTGATGGGTCAGGTGGTGGGGAAGAGAGGGTTGTGGAGAGCTTGTGGGTGGGGGTGATGGGGCGGTGGGCGGAGGGAGAGGAGGGTTAGTGAGGAGGTGTGGGAGGGGTTGATGGGGCGGTGGTGGGGGGGAGGTTGTGGGAGGCTTGGGTGGGGTGTTGGGGAGGTGGTGGGGAGGGGGTTGTTGGGAGGTTGTGGGTGGGTGTTGGGCGGTGGTGGGGGAAGGAGGGAGGTGGGAGGCTGTGGGTGGGGTGATAAGGCGGTGGTGGGGGAGGAGGGGGGGTGGGAGGCCTGTGGGTGGGGTGGATGGGGCGGTGGTGCGGGGAGGAGGGTGGGTGGGAGGCGTGGGTGGGGTGAGGTGATGGGCGGTGTGGTGGTGGGGGAGGTGGGGGGGGTGGGGTGGAGGCTGTGGGTCGGGGGTGATGGGCGGTGGGGGGGGAGCGGAGTGGTGGTGGGAGGGCTGTGGGTGGGGTGTTGGGGCGGTGAGTGGGGGAGGGAGGGTTTTGGGAGGCTGTGGTGTGGGGTATGGGGCGGTGGTGAGGGTGGAGGGATGGGGAGCTGTGTGGGGTGATGGGGCGGTGGTGGGGGAGGAGTGTTGTGGGAGGCTGTGGGTGAGTGATGGGGCGGTGGTGGGGGGGGAGAGGGTTGTGGAGGCTGTGGGTGGGGTGATGGGGCGGTGGAGGTGGGGGAGGGTTGTGGGGGGTGTGGGTGGGGTGTGTGGGGCGGTGGTGGGGGAGGGTTGTGGGAGGCTGTGGGTGGTGGTTTGAGGTGATGGGGGGTGGTGGGGGGCGGGGTTTTGTGGCAGGTGTGGGTGGGGGTGGATGGGGCGGTGGTGGTGGGGGGAGGGTTGTGGCAGGTGTGGGTGGGGTGTTTGCGGGCGGTGGTGGTGGGAGGGAGGGTTGTGGGAGGCTGGGGGTGGGAGTGATGGGGCGGTGGTGGGGGTGAGGGTTGTGGGAGGCTGTGGGTGTGGGGTGATGGGGCGGTGGGGGGGGGTGGGAGTTGGGCAGGCTGTGGGTGGGGTGATGGGGCGGTGGTGGGGGGAGGAGGGTTGTGGGAGGCTGTGGGTGGGTGATGGGGCGGTGGTGGGGGGGCGGGTTGTGGGGCTAGTGGGTGGGGTGATGGGGGACGGGTGGTAGAGGGAGGGTTGTGAGAGGCTGTGGGTGGGGTGATGGGTGACGGTGGGGGGGGGTGGGTTGAGGCAGGCTGTGGGTGTAGGGTTATGGGGCGGTGTGGGTGGGGGGGGAGGGTTGTGGAAGGCTGTGGTTGGGGTGTGATGGGGCGGTGCGTGGGGGAGGAGGGTTTGTGGGAGGCTGTGGGTGGGGTGATGGGGCGGTGGGGGGGTGGGAGGGATGTGGAGGCTGTGTGAGTGGGGTGATGGGGCGGATGGTGGGGGGAGGAGGGTTGTGGGGGCTGTGGGTGGGGTTGATGGGGCGGTGGTGGGGGGGAGGGTTGTGGGAGGCTGTGGGTGGGTGATTGGGCGGTGGTGGCGAAGGAGGGTTGTGGGAGGCTGTGGGTGGGGATAGATGGGGGCGGGCGGTGGTGGGGCAGGAGGGTTGTGGGAGGCTGTGGGTTGGAGTGATGGAATGGGGGCGGTGTGGTGGGGAGGGTTGCTGGGAGGTGTGGGTGGGTTGTGGGGCGGTGGTGGAGGAGGAGGGTTGTGGGAGGCTGTGGGGGTGGGGTGATGGGGCGGTGTGGTGGGGAAGGTGGGTGGTGGGAGGCTTGTGGGTGGGGGAGGGGCGGTGGTCGGGGGGAGGAGGGGTTGTGGGAGGTGTGGGTGGGGTGATGGAGGCGGGTGGTGGGGGTGGAGGGTGGTGGAGCTGGGGTGGGGTAAGGGGGCGGTGGTGGGGGTGGAGGGTGGTGGGAGGTGCGGGTGGGGGTGATGGGGCGGTGGTGGGGGAGGTGGGGTGGTGGGCGGTCTGTGCGGGTGGGTGATGGGGCGGTGGTGGGGGTGGAGGCGTTGGTGGGGGGTGGGGGTGGGGGGATGGGGGGTGGTGGGGGGGAGGGTGTGGGTGGCTGTGAGGTGGGGTGATGGGGCGGTGGTGGGGGGTGGGTTGTGGGAGGCTGTGGGTGGGGTGATGGGGCCGGTGGTGGGGGGGGGTTGTGGGTAGGCTTGTGGGTGGGGTGAGGGGCGTGGTGGGGGAGGGTTGTGGAGGCTGTGGGTGGAGGTGTGGGGCGGTGTGGGGGGGTTGTGTGGGAGGATGTGGGTGGGGTGATGGGTGGCGGTGGTGGGGGGAGGGTTGTGGCAGCTGTGGGTGGGGTGTGATGGGGCGGTGGTGGGTGGGGGAGGGTTGTGGCAGGTGTGGGTGGGGTGATGGGGGCGGTGGTGGGGAGGAGGGGTTGTGGGAGGTGTGGGTGGGGTGATGGGGCGGTGGTGGGGGGAAGGTTGTTGGGAGGTGTGGGTGGGGTTGATGGGGGCGGTGGGGGGGGGGGCGGGTTGTGTAGGCTGAGGGTGGGGTGATGGAGCGGTGGTGGGGGAGGAGGGTTGTGGTGTGGCTGGTGGTTGGGGTTTGATGGGGCGTTAGTGGGGGGAGGGTTGTGGGAGGCTGTTGGGTGGGTGATGGGGCGGTGGTGGGGATGGAGGTTGTGGGAGGCTGTGGGGTGGGTGATGGGGGCGGTGGTGGGGGAGGAGGGTTGTGGGAGTGTGGGTGGGGTGATGGAGCGTGGTGGGAGGGGAGGGTTGTGGGAGGCATGTGGTGGGTGTGATGGGGCGGTAGGTGGGGAGGGGGTGGGTGGGAGGCTGTGGGTGGGGTGATGGAGTCGGTGGTGGGGGAGGTGGTTGATGGGAGGGCTGTGGGTGGGGTGATGGGGCGGTTGGTGGGGGAGGAGGTGGTGGGAGGCTGTGTGGTGGGTGAGGGGCGGTGTGGGGGTTGAGGGGGGTGGGAGGCGTTGGGTGGGGGTGATGGAACGGTGGTTGGGGGGAGGGTTGTGGAGCGTGGGTGGGGTGATGGGGCGGTGGTTGGGGAGGAGGGTTGTGTGAGGCTGTGGGTGGGTGTGATGGGGCGGTGGTGGGGGAGGAGGGGTGGGAGTGTGGGTGGGGTGATAAGGGGGGGTGGGTGGTGTGTGGGGGAGGAGGGGGGTGGGAGGCTGTGGGTGGGGTTGATGGGGCGTTGGTGGGGGAGGAGGGTG
The DNA here is from genome assembly GCF_026875155.1 of Cherax quadricarinatus. NCBI lineage: Eukaryota > Metazoa > Arthropoda > Malacostraca > Decapoda > Parastacidae > Cherax > Cherax quadricarinatus. The sequence continues at coordinate 2,725,131 of NC_069405.1, forward strand.
GTGGGGAGGCGTGGGTGGGGGTGATGGGGCGGTGGTGGGGGTGGAGGGGGGTGGGAGGCTGTGGGTGGTGGTGGTGGAGAAAGCGGTGGTGGGGGAGGGGGTGGTGGGAGGCTGTGGGTGGGGGTGATGGGCGGTGGTGGGGGAGGAGGGTTTTTGGGTAGGCTGTGGGTGGGGTGATGGGCGGTGGTGGGGGAGGTGGTTGTGGGAGGTGTGGGTGGGGTGATGGGGCGGTGGTGGGGGGGAGTGTTTGTGGAGGCTCGTGGGTGGGAGTGATGGGGCGGTGGTGGGGTGGGGAGGGTTTGTGGCAGGCTGTGGGGTGGGAGATGGGGCGTGGTGGTGGGGGGAGGGTTGTGGGAGGCTGTGGGTGGGTGATGAGGGCGGTGGTGGGGGAGGGTGGTGGCGAGGTGTGGGTGGGGTGATGCGGGGCGGTGGTGGGGGGAGGGTTTTGTGGCAGGCTGTGGGTGGGGTGATGGGCGGTGGTGGGTGGGGGGAGGGTTGTGGAGGCTGTGGGGGTGGTGATTGGGCGGTGGTGGGGGAGGAGGGTTGTGGGAGGCTGTGGGTGGGTGGATGGGGCGGTGGTGTGGGGGTGTTTGTGGGACGGCTGTGGGTGGGGTGATGGGGCCGGTGGGGGGGGGGGGTTGTGGCAGGTATGGTGGGGGATGGGGCGGTGGTGGGGGAGGTGGGTTGTGGGAGGCTGTTGGGTTGGGGTGATGGTGGGGTGGTGGGGGGGTAGGTTGTGGGACGGCTGTGGGTGGGGTGATGGGACGGTTGTATGGGGAGGGTTGTGGGAGGCTGTGGGTGGGGGGTGATGGGGCGGTGGTGGGGGGGGAGGGTTGAGCAGGCTGTAGGGTGGGGTGATGGGGCGGGGTGGTGGGGGGGGAGGTTGTGCAGGCTGTGGTTGGGGTGATGGGGCGGTGGTGGGGGAAGGAGGGTTGTGGGAGGCTGGGGGTGGGGTGATGGGGCGGTGGTGGGGGGTGAGGGTTGTGGAGGCTAGTGGGGGGGTGATGGGCGGTGGGGGGTGAGGGTTGTGGCAGGCTGTTGGGTGGGTGATGGGGCGGGGTGGTGGGGGGGAGGGTTGTGGGAGGCTGGGGTGTGTTGATGGGGCGCGTTGTGGTGGAGGAGGATGGGTTGTGGGAGTGTGGTGGGTGATGGGGCGGTGGTGGGGGAAGGAGGGTGGTGGGAGGCTGTCGGTGGGGTGATGGGGCGGTGGTCGGGGTAGGAGGGTTTGTGGGAGGCTGTGGGTGGGGTGATGGGGGGCGGGGTGGGGAGGAGGGTCGGTGGGAGGACTGCGGGTGGGGTGGGGATGGGGAGGAGGTGGGGAGGAGGGTGGTGGGAGGCTGCGGGTGGGGTGGATGGGGCGGTGGGTGGGGGGGAGGTGTGGTGGGAGGCTTTGTGGGTGGGGTGATGGGGCGGTGGTGGGGGGGAGGGTTGTGGCGAGGCTGTGGGTGGGGTGTGGGGCGAGTGGTGGGGGGGAGGGTATGTGGTGAGGCTGTGGTTGGGTGTAATGGGGCGGTGGTGGTGGGGGGTTGTGGGAGGCTGTGGGTGGGTGTTGGGTCGGTGGTGAGGGGGAGGGTTGTGGGAGGCTGTGGTGGGGTGATGGGGCGGTGGTGGGGGGGGGAGGGTTGTGGCAGGCTGGGGTGGGTGGTGTGGGGCGGTGGTGGTGGGGGGAGGGTTTGTGAGGCTGTGGGTGGTGGTGATGGGGCGAGAGTGGTGGGGGAGGAGGGTTGTGGGAGGGGTGGTGAGGGTGATGGTGCGGTGGTGGGGGAAGGGTTGTGGGAGGTGGGGGGGACTGTGGGTGGGTGATGGGGGGTTGGGTGGCGGGGGAGGGTTGTGGCAGGCTGTGGTGGGGTGATGGGGCGGTGGTGGTTGGGTGGAGGTTTGTGTGGGTGGTGGGGGTGGGGGTGATGGTTGCGGTGGTGGGGGGGGGGTTGTGGGAGGCTGTGGGTGGGGGTGATGGGGGGTGGTGGGGAAGGGAGGGTTGTGGCAGGCTGATTGGTGGGGTGATATGGCGGTGGCTTGGGGGAGGAGGTTGTGGAGGCTTTGGGTGGGGTGATGGGGCGGTGGTGGGGGGGGAGGGTTGAGGGAGGCTGTGGGTGGGGTGATGGGGCGGTGGTGGGGGAGGAGGATGTGGGAGGCTATGGGTGGGGTGATGGGCGGTGGTGGGGAGGGGGTGGTGGGTAGGCTGTGGGGGGGTGATGGGGCCGGTGGTGGGGGAGGAGGGTGTGGAGGTGGGGGGGTTTGATGGGGCGGTGGTGGGAGGAGGGTGGTGGGGCGGCTGTGTGTGGGGTGAGGGGAGGTGGTGGGGGGAGGAGGGGGGTGGAGGCCGTGGGTGGGGGATGGAACGGTGGTGGGGGGAGGGTTTTGGGAGGCGTGGGTGGTTGTGATTTGGCGGTGGTGGGTGGGAGTGGGGGTGGAGGGTTGTGGGAGGCTGTGGGTGGGGTGATGATGGGGCGGTGGTGGGGGAGGAGGGGGGTGGGAGGATGTGGGTGGGGTGATAAGGCGGTGGAGGGGTGAGTAGGAAGTTGGAGTGGTGGGGGCTGTGGGTGGGGTAATGGGGCGGTGGTGGGGGAGGAGGGTGGTGGGAGGACGTGGGTGGGTGTGGGGAGGGGCAGGTGGTTGGGGGAGGAGGGGGGTGGAGGCTGTGGGTGGGGTGATGGAGGGTGGTGAGGGTGGAGGTTGGTGGGAGGCTGTGGGTGGGGGTGATGGGGCATTTGGGTGGGGGAGGAGGGTTCTTGGGAGGCTGTGGGTTGGGGTGATGGGGCGGTGGTGGGGGAGAGGTTGTGGGAGGGTGGGTGGGGTGATGGGGCGGTGGTGGGGGAGGAGGGTTGTGGGAAGGTGTGGGTGGGGGTTGGGGCGGTGGTTGGGGGAGGAGGGTGGTGGGAAGGAGGTGTGGGTGGGGGGATTGGGCGGTGCTGCGGGGGAGGAGGGTTGTGGGCGGGCTGTGGTGGGTGATGGGGCGGTGGTGGGGAGGAAGGGGGTTGTGGGCGGCTGTGGGTGGGGTGATGGGGCGGTGGTGGGGGAGGAAGGTTGTGGGAGGCTGTGGTGGGGATGATGGGCCGTGGTGGGGAGGAGGGATGTGAGAGGCGTGGGTGGCGGTGAATGGGGCGGTGGTGGGGATTAGGGAGGAGGAGGTGGTGGGAGGCTGTGGGAGGTGGTGATGGGGCGGTGGTGGGGAGGATGGGTTGTGGGGGCTAGTGGGTGGGTGATGGGGCGGTGGTGGGGGAGGAGGGTTGTGGGAGGCTGTGGGTGGGGTGATGGGGCGGTGGTGGGGGAGGAGGTCATGGGAGGTGTGGGTGGGGTGATGGGCGGGGTTGGTGGGGGAGGAGGGTTGTGGAGCTGTGGGTGGGTGATAGGGCGGTGGTGGGGGAGGGGGTGGTGGGAGGTGTTGGTGGGGTGATGGGGCGGTGTGTGGGGGTGGAGGGTTGTGGGAAGTGTGGGTGGGTGATGATGGTGCGGTGGTGGGGGGAGGTGGGTTGTGGGAGGCTGTTTGGGGTGGGTGATGGGGGCGGTTTGTGGGGGAGGAGGGTGTGGGCTGTGGGTAGGGTGATGGGGCGGTGGTGGGGGTGGAGGGTTGTGGTGAGGCTGTGGGGGGGTGATGGGGCGGTGGTGGGGAGAGTGGGGTTGTGGGAGGTGTGGGTGGGGTGTGGGGCGGTGGTGGGGGAGGAGGGTGGTGGGAGGCTGTGGGTGGGGTGATTGTGTGGTGGTGGGGAGGAGGGTTTGTTGGAGGCTGCGGGGTGGGGGTGATGGGGGGTGGTTGGGGGAGGGGTGGGTGTGGGAGCTGTGGGTGGGGTGACTGGGGCGGTGTTGGGGGAGGAGGGTGGGGGAGCTCGTGGGTGGGGTGATGGGGGCGGTGGTGGGGGCGGAGGGTTGTGGGAGGTGTTGGTTGGGGTTGTGGGGCGGTGGTGGGGGAGGAGGGTTGTGGGAGGTTTGTCGGGAGGTTGTGGGTGGGAGGATGGGGCGGTGGTGGGGGAGGAGGGTGGTGGGAGGGGGTGGGTGGGGTGTGATGGGGGGCGGTGGTGGGGAGGAGGGTTGTGGGGCTGAGGGTGGGGTGTGGGGCGTGGTGGTGGAGGGGGTTGTGGGAGCTTGTGGGGGGTGATGGGGCGGTGGTGGGGGGAGGGTTGTGGGATGGTGCGGGTGGGGGTGATGGGGGGTGGTGGGGGGAGGAGGTTGTGGGAGGTGTGTGGTCGGGGGGAATGGGGCGGTGGGTGGGGAGGAGGGTTGTGGGAGGCTGTCGGTGTGTTGATGGGGCGGTGGTGGTGGTGGGAGGGTTGTGGAGGTGTGGGTGCGGGTGATGGGGGCGGTGTGGGGGAGGAGGGTTTTGTGGGGAGGTGTGGGTATGGATGTTACTGGAGTTATTACGGGGGATCAACGCCCCGCGGGGTTCCTCGACCAGGCTGCCGATTGGATCAGGGCCTTATAAACTAGGTGTTACGCTGGCGCAGCCAGTACGAAGTACCGAGCCACTGCCCAGTTGATCGGCCTTGGACTTTAGGGTATTGTTCAGCTCTCTCTTGAGGCCAGCCAGGGGTTTTATTGGCAATTCCCATAATGCTTGGATGGGAGGCTGTTTGAACACGTTTTGGGCCCACGGACACTTATGAGTTAGTTTTCTTGAGGTACCAATGGCCGCCCACTTTTTATTTGGGGCAATTGATCGCCTGCCCAGTTTTTTACTTTCGTAGGGAGTGTTTTGTGTGCAGTTTTGGGACCTTTCCTTCAGATTTACAAGGGTAGATTATGATATATCTCTCATCTGCGTTCCAACGAGACAAGTCAAGTGTTCCAAAGGTTCCCAGTAAGTTAAGGTGCTTGAAGAATTATACGTGCAGTAAGGATTCTGTACAATTCTAGATTGCGATTTCACCTGCTTTTGTATGGAGATGTTAATGTACGCAGTTATTCAGCATAGAGTGACAAGTGATTTGAAAGGATCTAATGGGCTTGGCATTAGTTTTGAAAGTTCTCATTTTTTTTTTTTATCAATCTATCATTTTTTTGCACGTGCGGATGTGGCATGTTGTGATCTTGAAAGTGAGATCCTCAGACATTACTTACTCCAGGTCTTACATTATTTTCCGCTCAATTGTATGGCCGGAAGTCAGTAGTATACTCAGTTCTAGTTTTATCTCTCCAGTTTTCCATAACGGAGTAGTTGGATTTTGTCTCATTGAATATTATTGTTTACGTTGCCCACTGGAAAAAACTTTGTTTTTATTTCTTGGAGGTTAAACCGCGCTCAGCAGGATGGGCAGCTCATGCAGATCTAGTATCAGCCGCAAAGGTTGATACGGTTGTGTGGTGTATATCTCTGTTTATGTCTGATATGAGGATAAGTGGATAAGTTGGGGGCGTGTACTGTTGCCTTGTGGAACAGAGCTCTTCATATGGCAGCTCCGATTTAACTATGTTGACATACTATTTGTGTTCGATTGTTAGGAAGTTGAGATCCATTCTCCCATTTCGTTATTCTTTAGACTTATTTTATGGGCTATTACACATGTCGCATTTGTTCAAATGCTTTGCAAGTCTGAGTATTTGACATTGTTCATTTGATTTCTTCCAGTGCATCCAAGGGCCATGTATCGTGTCAGTAGTGTGAGAGGCTGGAGCAGCGACCTGCTGAACCATGTTGCCCTGGATTGTGCACGATTTTGGGAATCCCAGGTGATTTGCAATTCTGTTTTAGCACTCTTTCATAGATTTTTATGATTGTGGGAAGTCATGAGTATTGTCTATAGTTACTTAGCTATGCTTTGCTGCCACCTTTATGGAGGGGCTATATCCGTTGTTTTAAGTGATGTGGAATCTCCGCCACATGTCCAAGCTCCTCATCATTAGTTTACTTAGGCACGCGAGAGGGGTTTCTGCAGTTTTAATGAAAAAAGAGTTCCACGAGTGGGCATGGGGTAGTGCATAGGCATGTTGTCTATGGCTTTTTCGAAATCCTATCGTGAGTTAGGGTAATGTCGGGAAATCTGGATACATTTATGGAGTTTTGAGGCTATTTCATGAGATATATCATTTGGGTCGTCGATCCTCAGACGATTTGTGGTTCATAAACACACGAAGTCGTACTGGATTTCACATATTTCACTCATTTCCTTGTTGTCGTCTGTGTTAGTCCATCATGTCTGAGTAAGGGCCGATTATAGATGTGGATTTGACTTGTTTTTGGAATATGAAAAGAAATATTTGAATTTCTTCCATTTTCACTAATAGCTTTAGTTCCTGCCTCTCCTGGTTCTTGTAAGGAGTCATTTAGCTTAAGTTCGATAGTTTCCACTTCTGGTCAGGCCTCCTTCGTGGTGGCATCAGATATTCTTAGCATCCTGAGGAGCTCAGTGATCTTCGTAGTCTTCGGTTGAGGGAGCGTCTTTTTCTCGCAGTTTTCCTGCTCTTCTTCTTTCTTAGGGGGAATATGCTAGACATGTTTGCTACCAGGAAGTTGATCCTTTCAAGGAACTGGTTTGGGTCAAGTTCATTTAGAATCTTCCAACATGTTTCGTTTAGGAATGGTTTAACATTGTAGTTGATGTTCTTGTTGTGAAATTGTATTTTGTGATGACACTTCACCCGGTTACATGATTCTGCTGTTAGGACCCTATGCATGTACGTCAGGGACTTCGATTAGATTGGATCGGAATAGTTGTTTTTGATTTTTCTTAGGTCTCTTAATAGGTCTCATTATTTGTGAAGATAAGGTCAAGTGTGTTTTCTAGTCTTGTGGCTCCACTATCTGCTGGCTTTAAGGTTGTGTTTTTTCGCAGGATTAGTAGGGTCATGTGGGTGAGACCTTTATCTGCGCTACCTCGGGGATTGTTTCAGCTATAACATTATTTGCTAATTTTTCCATTTTGTATGCCTTAGGTTGAAATCACCAAGCAGTAAGATGTTTGGGGATGGAGCTGGAAGGTTTTCAAAACTGTAATCGATTTGTTAGCTGTTCCTTGAACTGTTGGGTGGTTGTATCTGGTGGTTGTATACAACACAATGACTAGGTTTGGCTTCTCGATCTTTATGATAGAACTTCAAATACTCATTTGTGGTGTCTGCAAATCGGTGCAGATAAGGGACCTTGACATACAGGCCAACCCCCATTGTTGCTGTTTTTTCTGTCGCATCTAAAAGGTTGTAACCACTTATCCATATTTCATGTAAAACGTGATCTTTTGTGTGATGTCTCTGTGAAGGCTGAAACATTGCATTAGATCCACTAGAAGTCACTGATAAAAGGATTTGTTGTTGGTGGATGGTTAAGGCCCTGACTATTAGCAAATATGAACGAGGTTGTATTTGTTGTTTTGTTGGGGGGATTTTGTTATTGGCATCAGTTCGTTGTAATTGTAATCTGGAGGGCCATGGGTGGCCACTGGCTGCGTCCAGTCCAACAAGGCTCCAAGGTGGTGAGACTATTTTTGTTACTTCCTTCCATTTTTTTTTTCATTTTACCTGCAATAAAAATCACTGGCGTAGGGTTGTGTAGTACTATTGTTTGTTCCTGTGGGGTATGTGCCTCATGGTCCCTTTTAAGATGGTATGCTGGGAATCGATGTTGTAACACTGTTTTGGAGAGACGAGGAGTGGCACATTTTTGGGTGAAAGAAAGTAAAGGAAGAAGAGCGACACAATTTTAGACAGGAGGTCGCTAATTTTTTGGGATGGTTCAAAGTTGATGTCCATTTTTTCCTGTTATTCCATTGCTCAGATGCCCCAAGCATTATATTTGCACAAATTACTTTGGTTTGGAGAATTGTTGGGAGGTGTGTTGTCATTTTATCTGCAGTTATGGGATGACACTATAATCCTCGTATCCAAGCCAGGGACCCGTCCTGGGATTCCATTATTTCCCCAGTAGACGAGGAAGACTCCTCTCCAAAATCTGTACTTGTGGGCCACGGTCTTGTGCAATGATGGTTGTTATATTTAATGTTTTTGTGGTGGTTGGGTAGTGTCCTAGAGAGAGTCTGGGTGGCGTAAGGCTGGGGGCTGGGTTCCTAGGTGGGGGTGTTGGGGCGGGTGGTGGGGGAGGTGGGTTGTGGGAGGCTGTGGGTGGGGTGATGGGGCCGGCTGGTGGGGAGGAGGGTTGTGGGAGGTTGTGGGTGGGGTGATGGGGCGGTGGTGGGGGAGGAGGGTTGTGGAGGCTGTGGGTGGGGTGAGGGGGGCAGTGGTAGGGGGAGGAGGGTTGTGGAGGTGTGGGTGGGGTGATAGGGGCGGTGTGGGGGAGGAGGGTTGTAAGAGGCTGTGGGTGTCGGGGTGATGGGGGTGGCGGGTGGTGGGGAGGAGGGTTGTGGGAGGCTAGGCTGTGGGTGGGGTGATGGGGCGGTGGTGGGGAGGAGGGTTGTGGGAGGCCATGGGTGGGGTGATGGGGCGGTGGTGGGTGAGGAGGGTAGTGTTGTGGGAGGGTGTGGGGTGGGGGTGATGGGGCGGTGGTAAGGGAGGAGGGTTGTGGGGGCTGGGGGTGGGTGATGGGGTGGTGGTAAAGAGGAAGTTGTGGGAGCTGTGGGTGGGTGTTGGGGCGGTGTGGTAGGGGAGGGAGGGTTGTGGGACTGTGGGTGGGTGTTGGGGCGTGGTGGGGCGAGGAGGTTGTGGCGGGCTGTGGGTTGGGGTGATTGGGCGGTGTGGGGGACGGAGGGTTGTGGGAGGCTGTGGGTGGGGGTGATGGGGCGGTGGTGGGGGAGGGGGGGTTGTGGAGGTGTGGGTGGGGGATGGGGCGGTGGGGTGGTGGGGGAGGAGGGTTGTGGGTGGGCCATGGGTGGGGTAGGGGCTGTGGTGGTGAGGGAGGAGGTTGTGGGAGGTGTGGGTGGGTGATGGGGCGGTGTAGGGAGGAGGGTGTGGGAGGATGTGGCTGGGTGATGGGGCGGTGGTTAAGGAGGAAGGTTGTGGGAGGCTGTGGGTGGGTTGATGGGCGGCGGCGGTGGTAGGGAGGAGGGTTGTGGTAGGCTGGGGTGTGGTGTTGGGGCGGAGGTGGGAAGGAGGTTGTGTGAGGCTGTTGGCTGGGGTGATAGGGCGGTGGTGGGGGGGAGGGTTGTGGGAGGCTGTGGGTGGGGTGATGGGGCGGTGGTGGGGGTGGAGGGTTTGTGGAGGATGTAGGGTGGGGTGATGTTGGCGGTGGTGGGGGAGGGGGTTGTGGAGGCTGTGGTGGGGTGATGGGGGCGGCTGGTGGGGGGGAGGGTGTGGGAGGCTGTGGGTGGGGTGATGGGCGGTGTTGTGATGGGGGAGGAGGGTTGTGGAGGCGTGGTGTGGGGTGTGGGGCGGTGGTGGGGGAGGAGGGTTGTGGTGGCTGTGGGTGGGGGTGATGGGGGCGGGTGGTGGGAAGGAGGGTTGTGGGAGGATGTGGGTGGGGTGATGGGGCAGTGGTGGGTAGAGGGTGGGGGAGGCTGTGGATTTGTGGGTGATGGGGCGGTGGTGGGGAGGGAAGGTTGTGGGGGCTGTGGGTGGGGTGATGGGGCGGTGGTGGGGGAGGAAGGGTGTGGAGGTGTGAGTGGGGTGATGGGAGGTGGTGGGGAGGTGGGTGTGGGAGGCTGTGGGTGGGATGATGGGCGGGGTGGTGGGGGATGAGGGTTGTGGGAGGCTGTGGGTGGGGGGATGGGGCAGTGGTGGGGGAGGAGGGTTGTGGGATGGCATGTGGTTGGGGTGATGGGGCGGTGGTGGGGGAGGAGGGTTGTGGGAGGTGTGAGGTGGGGTGTGGGGCGGTTGGTGGGGAAGGAGGGTGGTGGATATTAGGAGGCAGTGGGTGGGGGTGATGGGGGCGGTGGTGGGGAAGGAGGGTTGTGGAGCTGCTGGGTGGGTGATGGGGGGGCGGTGGTGTTGGAGGAAGGTTGTGGGAGGGTGTGGGTTTTGGGGGCTGGGCGGTGGTGGGGGAGGAGGGTTGAGAGGTGGGGAGGGGTGGGGAGGATCGGGCGGTGGGGTGGGGGAGGAGGTTTGTGGGAGTATGTGGGGGGGGGTGAGGGTGGGTGGTGATGGGGGTGGAGGGTTGTGGGAAGCTGTGGTGGGGTGGGGGTGTGCGGGCTGTTGGTGGGGGAGGGAAGGTTGGTGGGTGGGTGGGTGGGGTGATGTGGCGGTTGGTGGGAGAGGAGGGTAGTGGGAGGCTGTGGTGGGGTGATGGGGCGTGGTGGGAAGGAGGGTTGTGGGAGGATGTGTGGGTGGGGTGAATTGGGCGGTGGTGGGGAGGAGGGTTGTGGGAGGCTGTGGAGTGGGGTGATGGTGGCGGTGGTGGGGGGAGGAAGGTTTGTGGGAGGCTGTGGGTGGAGGATCGGGCGGGGTGGTGGGGGAGGAGGGTTGTGGGAGCTGTGGGTGGGGTGATGGGGCGGTGGTGGGGAGGTGGTTGTGGGAGGTGTGGATGGGGTGATGAGGCGGTGGTGGGGGGGAGTGTTGTTTTCCCAAACCCCACCACCCACATTTTATGGGAGGATTTGGGGTGGAGATGATGGCGGGGGTTGGGAGGAGGGTTGTGGGAGGCTGTGGGTGGGGGGATGGGGGCGGTTGGTGGGGGAGGGTTAGTGGAGGCTTGTGGGTGGGGGTGATGGGCGTGGTGGGCAGGAAGGGTGTGGGAGGCTGTGGGTGGGTGTTGAAGTGGGTGGTGAGGGTGAGGGTTGTGGGAGGCTGGTGGGGTGGGGTGATGGGGCGGTGGTGGGGGAGGGTTGTGGGGGCTGTGGGTGGGGTGATGGGTTTTGTTTTTTTTTGGGGCGGGGTGGTGGGGTGGTTGTGGGAGGCTGTGGGTGGGCGTATGATGGGGCCGGTGGTGGGGGAGGGTTGTGGGAAGGTGTGGGTGGGGTGATGGGGGCGGTGGTGGGGAGGGTTGTGGAGGTGTGGGTGGGGTGATGGGCGGTGTTTGGGGGGGAGGGTTGTGGGTGGTGTGGGGTGGGGGCTGATGGGGCGGTGTGGGAGGAAGGTTGTGCGAGGCTGTTGGGTGGGGTGCATGGAGGCGGGGTAGTTGGTGGGGGGAGGGTTGTGGGTAGGCTGTGGGTGGGGTGATGGGGGCGGATGGTGGGGGAGGGTTGTGGGAGGATGTGGGTGGGGTGATTGGGCTGTTGGTGGGGGTGGGTTGTGGGAGGCTGTGGGTGGGGTGATGGGGCGGTGGGTGGGGGAGGGTTTTGGGAGGCTGTGGGTGGGGGGTGCTGGGCGGTGGTGGGGGAGTGTGTTGGGTGGTGTGGGTGGGGTGATGGGGCGGTGGTGGGGGAGGGTTGTGGGAGGCTGTGGGTGGGGTGATGGGGCGGTGGTGGGAGGAAGGTTGGTGGGAGGCTGTTGGGTGGGGTGATTGAGGCGGTGGTGGGGGGAGGGTTGTGGGAGGCTGTGGGTGGGGTGATGGGGCGGTGGTGGGGGGAGGTTGTGGGAGGTGTTGGTGGGTGTGATGGGGGCGGTTGGTGGGGGAGGTTGTGGAGGTGTGCGTGGGGGTGATGGGGCGGTGGTGGGGGAGGGTTGTGGGAGGCTGTGGGTGCGGGTGATGGGGCGGTGGTGTGGGGAGGGTTGTGAGAGGCTGTGGGTGGGGTGATGGGGCGGTGGTTGGGGGAGGGTTGTGGGAGGATGTTGGGGGGGGTGATGGTGCGGGGTGTGTTGGGGGAGGGTTGTGGAGGCTGTGGGTGGGGTGATGGGGGCGGTGGTGGGGGTGGGTTGTTGGAGGATGTGGGTGGGGGATTGGGGCGGCGGGGGGGGGGAGTTGTGGGAGGCTGTGGGTGGGGTGATGGGGCGGTGGTGGGGGGGTTGTGGAGGCGTGCGGTGGGGTGATGGTGGGGTGGTGGGGGAGGTGGGTTGTGGGAGGCGAAAGAAGGCTTGCCCAGGAAAGTAACATTGCACATAAATGTGGCATTAACAGCTTGAGTGTGAGACAGAGAAAGGGCTAAGTGTTAGAGGGGAGGATTTTTTAATGGACGGAAAGGGTATGGGCGGGGTATGGGGGGATGTCGGGGGTATTGGGGGATGTGGGCGGGGTTATGGGGGATTGTTGTGGGCGGTCTGTGACCGGGCCTCTGGTGGAGGGGCCGTGTGGTGGGGGCGGAGGTTGTGGGAGGCTGTGGGTGGGGTGATGGGGCGGTGGGTGGGGGGAGTGTTTGTGGAGAGGAGGCTGTGGGTGGGGTTGATGGGGCGGTGGTGGGGGAGGAGGGTTGTGGGAGGCTGTGGGTGGGGTTGATGGGGCGGTGGTGGGGGGAGGAGTTGTGGGAGGCTGTGGGTGGGGTGATGGGGCGGTGGTGGGGGTGAGGGTTTTGTGGAGGCTGTGGGTGGGTTTAGGTGTGTGGGGCGGTGGTGGGGGGGAGGGTTGTGGGAGGCTGTGGGTGGGGTGAGGGGGGGTCGCGTGGGGGGGAGGGTTGTGGGAGGCTGTGGGTTGGGGTGTTGATGGGGCGGTGGTGGTGGGGAGGAGGGTTGTGGGAGGCTGTGGGTGTGGAGATGGGCGGTGGTGGGGGGGAGGGTGGTGGGGGAGGTGTGGGTGAGGTGATTGGGCGGTGGTAGGGAGAGGTTTGTGGGAGGCTTGTGGGTGGGGTGATGGGGCGGTGGTGGGGGTGGAGGGTGGTGGGAGGCTGCGGGTGGGGTGATGGGGCGGTGGGGGGGAGGAGGGTGGTGGGACGGATGCGGGTGGGCGATGGTGACGGATGTTGGGGGAGGAGGGTGGTGGGAGGCTGGGGTGGGGTGATGGGGGCGGCGCGTGGGGGAGGAGGGTGGTGGGAGGTGCGGGTGGGGTGATGGGGCAGTGGTAGGGGGGAGGGTTGTGGGAGGTGTGGGTGGGGTGATGGGGCGGTGGTGGGGGGAGGGTTGTGGGGTGTGGGTGGGGTGATGGGGGCGGTGGTGGGGGGGAGGGTTTGTGGGAGGCTGTGGGTGGGGTGATGGGGCGGTGTGGTGGGGGGAGGGTTTGTGGGAGGTAGTGGGTGGGTTGGTGATGGGGCGTGTGGTGGGGGGAATGGATGTTGGGAAGGCTGTGGGTGGGATGTGATGGGGGTGGTGGGGGGGGAGTGGGGGTTGGGGGTGTGGGCGGGGGTTTGGGGGTGTGGGCGGTCTGTGACCGGGCCTCCTGGTGGATCAGCACCTCCGGTCTGTTGACCAGCCCTCCTGGTGGATCAGCACCACGGTCTGTGACCAGGCCTCCTGGTGGATCAGCACCACCGGTCTGTGACCAGGCCTCCTGGTGGATCAGCACCTCCGGTCTGTGACCAGGCCTCCTGGTGGATCAGCGCCTCCGGTCTGTGACCAGGCCTCCTGGTGGATCAGCGCCTCCGGTCTGTGACCAGGCCTCCTGGTGGATCAGCGCCTCCGGACTGTGACCAGGCCTCATGATGGATCAGCGCCACCGGTCTGTGACCAGGCCTCCTGGTGGATCAGCGCCTCCGGTCTGTGACCAGGCCTCCTGGTGGATCAGCGCCTCCGGACTGTGACCAGGCCTCCTGGTGGATCAGCGCCTCCGGTCTGTGACCAGGCCTCCTGGTGGATCAGCGCCTCCGGTCTGTGACCAGGCCTCCTGGTGGATCAGCGCCTCCGGACTGTGACCAGGCCTCCTGGTGGATCAGCGCCACCGGTCTGTGACCAGGCTACCTGGTGGATCAGCGCCTCCGGACTGTGACCAGGCCTCCTGGTGGATCAGCGCCTCCGGTCTGTGACCAGGCCTCCTGGTGGATCAGCGCCTCCGGTCTGTGACCAGGCCTCCTGGTGGATCAGCGCCTCCTGTCTGTGACCAGGCCTCCTGGTGGATCAGCGCCTCTAGACTGTGACCAGGCCTCCTAGTGGATCAGCGCCTCCGGACTGTGACCAGGCCTCCTGGTGGATCAGCGCCACGGGTCTGTGACCAGGCCTCCTGGTGGATCAGCACCACCGGTCTGTGACCAGGCCTCCTGGTGGATCAGCGCCTCCGGTCTGCGACCAGGCCTCCTGGTGGATCAGCACCACCGGTCTGTGACCAGGCCTCCTGGTGGATCAGCGCCACCGGTCTGTGACCAGGCCTCCTGGTGGATCAGCACCACCGGTCTGTGACCAGGCCTCCTGGTGGATCAGCGCCACCGGTCTGTGACCAGGCTACCTGGTGGATCAGCGCTCCGGACTGTGACCAGGCCTCTGGTGGATCAGCGCCTCCGGTCTGTGACCAGGCCTCCTGGTGGATCAGCGCCTCCGGACTGTGACCAGGCCTCCTGGTGGATCAGCGCCTCCGGTCTGTGACCAGGCCTCCTGGTGGATCAGCGCCTCCGGTCTGTGACCAGGCCTCCTGGTGGATCAGCGCCTCTCCTGTCTGTGACCAGGCCTCCTGGTGGATCAGCGCCTCTAGACTGTGGCGCCCCGGTCTTTTGGGCCGGCCTCCTGGTGGAAACAGCACCCCGTCTGTGACCAGGCCTCTGGTGGATCAGCGCCTCCCGGCTCGTGACCAGGCCCCCTGGTGGATCCCCACGGGGCAGGCCTCCTGGGTCCCCCCCTGTGACCACAAACCCCCCTGTCTGTGGGCCAGGCCCCTGGGTTGGGGAAACCAAACCCCCGGTTCTGTGAAACCCGGCCCCCTGGGGGGGATTTAACCCCCCGGGCTGTGACCAGGCCCCCCTGGGGGTTCAGGGCCAACCCGGGCCCCGTGACCAGGCCCCCCGGTGGATCAGCGCCCCCGGTCTTTGACCAGGCCTCCTGGTGGATCAGCGCCACCGGTCTGTGACCAGGCCTCCTGGTGGATCAGCGCCACCGGTCTGTGACCAGGCCTCCTGGTGGATCAGCGCCACCGGTCTGTGACCAGGCCTCCTGGTGGATCAGCGCCACCGGTCTGTGACCAGGCCTCCTGGTGGATCAGCACCTCCGGTCTGTGACCAGGCCTCCTGGTGGATCAGCACCACCGGTCTGTGACCAGGCCTCCTGGTGGATCAGCACCTCCTGTCTGTGACCAGGCCTCCTGGTGGATCAGCACCACCGGTCTGTGACCAGGCCTCCTGGTGGATCAGCACCTCCTGTCTGTGACCAGGCCTCCTGGTGGATCAGCACCTCCTGTCTGTGACCAGGCCTCCTGGTGGATCAGCGCCACCGGTCTGTGACCAGGCCTCCTGGTGGATCAGCACCTCCTGTCTGTGACCAGGCCTCCTGGTGGATCAGCACCACCGGTCTGTGACCAGGCCTCTTGGTTGGATCAGCACCCCTGTCTGTGACCAGGCCTCCTGGTGGATCAGCACCACCGGTCTGTGACCAGGGCTCCTGGTGGATCAGCACCTCCTGTCTGTGACCAGGCCTCCTGGTGGATCAGCACCTCCTGTCTGTGACCAGGGCTCCTGGTGGATCAGCACCACCGGTCTGTGAGCAGGCGGGAGGGAGGGGAGCGGGGGGAGGGTGGAGCGGGGGGAGGGGAGCGCGGGGGGAGGGGGAGCGGGGGAGGGGGACGGGGGGAGGGGAGCGGGGGGGGTAGGGGAGCGGGGGAGGGGAGCGGGGGGGGAGGGGGGGAGGGGGGAGTCAACAGTAATAAAGCAGAAAATTACAAAAACGTAATTTTACGAAAACCTCAACTTTGTTTTATCAGGTATATACATCAGTCAAGTATATACATCAGTCAAGTATATACATCAGTCAAGTATATACATCAGTCAAGTATATACATCAGTCAAGTATAACATCAGTCAAGTATATAACATCAGTCAAGTATATACATCAGTCAAGTATATACATCAATCAAGTATATACATCAGTCAAGTATATACATCAGTCAAGTATATACATCAGTCAAGTATATACATCAGTCAAGTATATACATCAGTCAAGTATATACATCAGTCAAGTATATATATAAGTCAAGTATATACATCAGTCAAGTATATACATCAGTCAAGTATATACATCAGTCAAGTATATACATCAGTCAAGTATATACATCAGTCAAGTATAATACATCAGTCAATATATACATCAGTCAAGTATATACATCAGTCAAGTATATACATCAGTCAGTATATACATCCATTAAGTATATACATCAGTCAAGTATATACATCCATCAAGTATATACATCAGTCAAGTATATACATCCATCAAGTATATACATCAGTCAAGTATATACATCCATCAAGTATATACATCAGTCAAGTATATACATCCATCAAGTATATACATTCATCAAGTATATACATCAGTCAAGTATATACATCCATCAAGTATATACATCCATCAAGTATATACATCAGTCAAGTATATACATCCATCAAGTATATACATTCATCAAGTATATACATCCATCAAGTATATACATTCATCAAGTATATACATCAGTCAAGTATATACATCCATCAAGTATATACATCCATCAAGTATATACATCAGTCAAGTATATACATCCATCAAGTATATACATCCATCAAGTATATACATCAGTCAAGTATATACATCCATCAAGTATATACACCATCAAGTATATACATCCATCAAGTATATACATTCCATCAAGTATAATACATCCATCAAGTATATACATCCATCAAGTATATACATCCATCAAGTATATACATCCATCAAGTATATACATCCATCAGGTATATACATCCATCAAGTATATACATCCATCAAGATAATACATCCATCAAGTATATACATCCATCAAGTATATACATCCATCAGGTATATACATCCATCAGTATATACATC
Organism: Cherax quadricarinatus; assembly: GCF_026875155.1. Classification (NCBI taxonomy): domain Eukaryota; kingdom Metazoa; phylum Arthropoda; class Malacostraca; order Decapoda; family Parastacidae; genus Cherax; species Cherax quadricarinatus. The sequence continues at coordinate 2,741,706 of NC_069405.1, forward strand.
CATCAGGTATATACATCCATCAGGTATATACATCCATCAGTATATACATCCATCAAGTATATACATCCATCAAGTATATACATCCATCAAGTATATACATCCATCAAGTATATACATCCATCAAGTATATACATCCATCAAGTATATACATCCATCAGTTATACATCCATCAGTATATACATCCATCAAGTATATACATCCATCAGGTATATACATCCATCAGGTATATACATCCATCAAGGTATATACATCCATCAGGTATATACATCCATCAGGTATATACATCCATCAGGTATATACATCCATCAGGTATATACATCCATCAAGTATATACATCCATCAAGTATATACATCCATCAAGTATATACATCCATCAAGTATATACATCCATCAAGTATATACATCCATCAAGTATATACATCCATCAAGTATATACATCCATCAAGTATATACATCCATCAAGTATATACATCCATCAAGTATATACATCCATCAAGTATATACATCCATCAAGTATATACATCCATCAAGTATATACATCCATCAAGTATATACATCCATCAAGGTATATACATCCATCAGTATATACATCCATCAAGTAATACATCCACAAGTATATACATCCATCAAGTATATACATCCATCAAGTATATACATCCATCAAGTATAATACATCCATCAAGGGATATACATCCATCAGGTATATACATCCATCAAGTATATACATCCATCAGGTATATACATCCATCAAGTATATACATCCATCAAGTATATACATCCATCAAGTATATACATCCATCAAGTATATACATCCATCAGGTATATACATCCATCAGGTATATACATCCATCAAGTATATACATCCATCAAGTATATACATCCATCAAGTATATACATCCATCAGGTATATACATCCATCAAGTATATACATCCATCAAGTATATACATCCATCAGTATATACATCCATCAAGTATATACATCCATCAAGTATATACATCCATCAGGTATATACATCCATCAAGTATATACATCCATCAAGTATATACATCCATCAAGTAATATACACCATCAATATAACATCCATCGGTATATACATCCATCAGGTATATACATCCATCAGGTATATACATCCATCAGTATATACATCCATCAGGTATATACATCCATCAGGTATATACATCCATCAAGTATATACATCCATCAAGTATATACATCCATCAGGTATATACATCCATCAGGTATATACATCCATCAGGTATATACATCCATCAGGTATATACATCCATCAGGTATATACATCCATCAAGTATATACATCCATCAAGTATATACATCCATCAGGTATATACATCCATCAAGTATATACATCCATCAAGTATATACATCCATCAAGTATATACATCCATCAAGTATATACATCCATCAAGTATATACATCCATCAGGTATATACATTCCATCAGTATATACATCCATCAGGTATATACATCCATCAAGTATATACATCCATCAAGTATATACATCCATCAAGTATATACATCCATCAGGTATATACATCCATCAGGTATATACATCCATCAAGTATATACATCCATCAAGTATATACATCCATCAGGTATATACATCCATCAAGTATATACATCCATCAAGTATATACATCCATCAAGTATATACATCCATCAGGTATATACATCCATCAAGTATATACATCCATCAAGTATATACATCCATCAGGTATATACATCCATCATTTATTATACATCCATCAGGTATATACATCCATCCAGTATAACATCCATCAGGTATATACTCCAACAGGTAATATACATCCATCAAGGTAAATACATCCATCAGTATATACATCCATCAAGTATATAACAACATCCATTACAGGTAAATACATCCATCAAGTAATAAACATCCATCAGTATATACATCCCTCTCATGTTATAATACATCCATCAAGTATATAACATCCATCAGGTATATACATCCATCAGGTATATACATCCATCAAGTCACCGTATGATACACGATGACGTCACTAAACTTGTTCTGGTATAGAATGTGATTAATTCTGTTTCTCTTCCTTCCCCTATCCCTCCTCTGCACCTGCCCTACAACTCCCTTCCCTCCTCTGCTACCTCCCCTTACACCCTTTCACAAATTCACACACCCCTCACACAACCCCTACCGGCCTATCCCTCCTCTGCTACCCTACCTCCTACCCCCCTCCCCTTCAAAAAACCCCCATCCCTCCTCTCTGCTACCACCCCCACCCTTCACCCCTCCTCCTCTGCTAACCTCCCTCCCCTTCAATCATTCACTACCCTTCCCCCTCCCCTCTCCTCTGCTACCTCCCCTTCACCCCTCCCTCCTCTGCTACCAACCCTCTCCCCTTTCAACCCTCCCTCCTCTGCTTACCTCCCCTTCGACAACCCCTCCCTCCTCTGCTACCCATCCCCTTCAACCCCTCCCTCCTCTCTTGCTACTACCTCCCCTTCACCTCACACCCCCTCCCTCCTCTGCTACCATCCCCTTCACCCTCACAACCCCCTCCCTCCTCTGCTACAGTCCCCTTCACCCCTCCTCCTCTGCAACCTCCCCTTCACCCCCACCTCTCCTCTGGCACCTCCCCTTCACCTTCAACCCCTCACCTCCCCTCCTCTGCTAACCTCCCCTTCAACCCCTGCCCTCCTCTGCTCCACTCCCTGCTACTCCCTCCCCTTCAACCCCTTCCCTCCTCTAACTACCTCCCCTTCACGCACCCCTCCCCCTCTGCTACCTCCCCTCCCCCCTTTCACCCCTCCCTATCCTCTGCTACCCTCCCCTTCCACCCCTCCCTCCTCTGCTACCATCCTCTTCAACCCCTCTCCTCCACTGCTACCTCCCTTCACCCCTCCCTCCTCTGCTACCTCCCCTTCACCCCTCCCTCCTAACCTCTGCTACCTCCTCCCTTAAACCTCCCCTTCACCCCTCCCTCCTCTGCTACCTCCCCCTTCATCACAACCTCCTCCTCCTCTGCTACTGCTAAACCTCCCCCCCCCCCTTTACCCTCCCCTTCACTCCTCCTCCTCTGCTACCTCCCTTACACCACCCCTCCCTCCCTGCTACCTCCCCTTCCACACCATCCACCCTCCCTCCTCGCTCCTCCTCCCCCCTTTTTCACCCCTCCCTCCCTCCGCTAACCCATCCCCTTCAAACACACCCCTCCCTCCTCTGCACCTCCCGTCAAACGCCCCTCCCTCCTCTGCTACCTCCGGGCCTCAACCCCCCCTCCTCTGCTACCTCCGCCTCACCCACACCTGCCTGCTACCCTCCCTCCCCTTCAAACCCCTCCCTTCCTCTGCTACCTCCCCCTCACAACAAACCCACCCTCCCTCCTCTGCTACCTCCCCACTCCCCTTTCATCAAACCTCTCCCTCCTCTGCTACCCCTTCCCCTTCGTTCACACCCCTCCTCTTCTGCTAGCCCCATCCCCTTCAACCCCCCCCTCATCTGCTCCCTCCCCTTCACCAGTCATCCCCTTCACCCCTCCCTCATCTGCTACCCCTCCCCTTCACTCACCCCTTTCTCAATCACCTCACCCCTCCCTCTCCTTCTGCTAACCCATCCCCTTCAAACCCCTCCCTCCTCTGCAACCTCCCCCTTACACCCCTCCCTCCCTCACCTCTGCTACCTCCCCTTCACCCCTCCCACCTCCCTCCTCTGCACCTCCCCTTCACCACCCCTCCCTCCTCTGCTCTTGCTACCTCCCCTTCACCCCTCACATCCTCTGCTACCTCCCCTTCACCCCTCCCTCCCTCCTCCTAGCTTACCCCTCCCCCCCTTCACCCCCTCCCTCCTCTGCCTAACCTCTCATTCACCAACCCCCCTCCTCCCCTGCTACCTCCCCTTCACCCCTTTCCCATCCCTCTGCTACCTCCCCTTCCACCCCTCCCCTACCCCTGCTACCCGACCTCCCCTTCAACACCTTTCACCCCTCCTCCTCTCTACCCCCCTTCAACGCATCACCCCTCCCTCCACTGCTACCTCCCCCCTTCACCCCTCCCTCCTCTGCTACCTCCCCTTCACCTCACCCCTTCCCCCTTCACACACCCCTCCCTCCTCTCTACCTCCCCTTCAACTCCCTCCCTCCTCTGCTTTACCTCCCCCCCCCTCACCCCTCCCTCCTCTGCTACCGCCCCTTCACACCCCCTCCCCTCTGCTACCATCCCTTCACAACCCCCGCCCTCCTCTGCTAACCTCCCCTTCCAACCCCTTCCCTCCTCTGCCTACCTCCCCTTCAACACACACAAAACCCCTTTCCCTCCTCTCTACCCTCCCCTTCAACAACCCCCTCCCTCCCCAGATACCACACCCTCTCCCCTTCACCCCTCCCTCCTCTGCTAATACCTCCCCTTCACCCATCCCTCCTCTGCTACCTCCGCTACCCATCCCCTTTCACCACCCCCCTCCCTGCTACCTCCCCATCAATCAAACCCCCTCCCCCACGCAACCTCCCCTTTCACGGTCCCCCCTCCCCTCCCCTGTCCTCCTCTGCTTTACCTCCCCCTTCACCCTTTCCCTCCTCTGCTACCCAAACTCCCCTTCAAACCCCCCTCCCTCCTCTGCTACTCCCCCTTCACCCTCCCTCCTCTGCTACCCTACCCTCCCCTTCACCCTCTCCCTCCTCTGCTACCTCCCCTTCACCCTCCCTCCTCTGCTACCTCCCCTTCAACACAACCCCCTTCCCTCCCCAGCTACCTCCCCCTTCACACCCTCCCTCCTCTGCGCTATCACCTCCCCTTCAACACCCCACCCTCCCTCTCTACCTCTCCACCTCCCCCTTCAACCACCTCCCCTTCAATTCACCACCTCCCTCCTCTGCTACCCTCCCCCTTCACCCCTTCCCTCTCCCTGCTAACCTTCCCCTTCAGACCCCTCCTCCTCTGCTACCTCCCCTTCAACCCCTCCCCCTCTTCCTACCTCCCTTCACCCCTCCCGCCTCTGCTACCTCCCCTTCACCGCCTTCACCCTTCCCTCCTCTGCTACCCTCTCCCTTCTCACACCCTTCCCTCCTCTGCTACCCACCTCCCCTTCACCCCTCCCTCCTCTTGCTACCTCCCTTCACCCCTCCCCCTCCTGCTTCTCTCCCCTTCATCACCCCGTCCCTCCCCTGATACCTCCCCTTCACCCTCCCTCCTCTGCTACCGTCCCCTTCACCCCTCCCTCCTCTGCTACCTCCTCCCCCATCAAACCCCTCCCTCCCCTGCTAGCTACCTCCCCTTGCACCCCTCCCTCCCCTGCTACCTCCCCCCTCACCCCCTCCCTCCCCTGCTACCTCCCCTTCACACCCCTTCCCTCCTCTGCTTACCTCTCCCTTTCCACCCCTCCCTCCTCTCTACTCTCCCCTTCAACCCTCCCCTACCTCCCCTGCTACCTCCCCTTCACCCCCTCCCTCCTCTGCTACCTCCTACCTTCAAAACCCCTCCCTCCTCTGCTACCTCCCCTTTCAACGTCTCCCCTCCCCTCCTCTGCACCTCCCCTTCACCCTCCCCTCCTCTGCTACCCTCCCTTTCACCCCTCCCTGTCTGTCTGCTACCCTCCCCCTTCACCCCTCCCACCTTCCTCTGCTACCTCCCCTTCACACCCTCCCTCCCCCTGCTACCTCCCCCTTCAATCACACCCTTCACACCCCCACCCTCCTCAGCTACCTCCCCTACAAAACTCACCCTTCTCCACGCCCTCCCTCCCCCCCTGCTAAACCACCTCCCCTTCACCCCTCCTCCTCCTGCTAACCTCCCCCCTTCACCCCTCCCTTCCCCATCTACCTCCCTTCAAACACCCCTCCCTCCCCTGCTACCCCCCATCCCCTTTCACAACCCTCCCACCCCTGCTCCTCCCCTTCACACCCTCCCTCCTCTGCTATACCTCCCCTTCACCCCTCCCCCTCTCTACCCCGTCCTCACCTCCCCCTTCAACCTCAACCCCTCCCTCTCCCCTGCTACCCTCCCCATCACCCCTCCCTCCCTCTGCTACCTCCCCTCACCCCCTTCAACCCCTCTCCCTCCTCTGCTACCGTCCCCTTCACCCCTCCCATCCCCTCTTCTACCACCTCCCCTTCACCCCTCCCTCCTCTGCTTAACCTCCCCTTTCAACCCCTCCCCTCCTCTCTACTTACCTCCCCGTTCAAAACCCCACCCTTCCCCTGGCTACCTTTTCCCCTTCCACCCCTCCCTCGCTCCTGCTTACCTCCCCTTCACCCCTCCTCCCTCCTTCTGCTACCTCCTTCACCCCCCCTCCGTCTGCTACCTCCCCCTTCACCCCTCCCCCCTCCTCTACCACCCCCCTTCACCCCGCTTCCCTCCTCTGCTACCTCCCCTTCACCCCTCCACTCCTCTGCGAACCTCCCCCCTTCTCACCCCTCCCTCCTCTGCTAACCACCCCCCTTTCAACCCCTCCCTTCCTCTGCTACCTCCCCTTCACCCCCCTCCTCCTTTCTCTGCTACCCTCCCCTTCACCACCCTCCCTCCTCTGCTACCATCCCCTTCACCCCCGCCCTCCTTCCTCTGCTACTCCCCTTCAACCCTCCCTCCGCTGCTACCTCCCCTTCAACAAACCCCTCCCCTCCCCTCTGCTACCTCCCCTTCAACCCCTCCCTCCTCTGCTACCCCTCCCCCTTCACCCCGCCTCCCTTCTCTACTCCCTTCACCCCTCCCTTCCCCCTGCTGACCTCTCCCCTTCACCCCCCCACCCCTGCATACCCTCCTACCGTCCCTCCCCTTCACCCCCACCCTTCCTCTGCTACCTCCCCCTTCACCCCTCCCTCCTCTGCCATTACCTCCCCTTCACACCCTTCCCATCCTCCTGCTACCTCCCCTCACACCCTCCCTCCCTCTCCTCCCCTTCCACACCCTCCTCCCTGCTACCTCCCCTCACCCCCTTCACCCCTCACTCCTCTGCTACCTCCCCTTCACCCCCTCCCGTCCCTGCTACCTCCCCCCCCTTCCAGCAACCTCAACTCACCCCTCCCATCCCCTGCTACCTCTCCCCCTCACAACCCTCCTCCTCTGCTCTCTGCTACCCTCCCCCTTCACCCCCCCTCCTCTGCTCTGCTACCTCACCCTTCACCCCTCCCTCCTCTGCTACCTCCTCCCCTTCACCCCTATCCCTACCCCTCCTCTGAATACCTCTGCCTAACTACCTCCCCTTCACCCCTCCCTTCCCTCTGCTACCTCCCTTCAACACCCATCCCTCCTCTGCTTACCTACCCCTCACCCCTCCCTCCTCTGGCTACTCCCCTTCAACCCCCTCCATCCCCCTGCTACCGTCCCCTTCACGCCCTCCCTCCCCTCTAACCAAATAGATAAACCTACCCCTTCACCCCTCTCCCTCCCCTGCTAACCGTACCTCCCCTTCACCCCGCCCTCCCCTGCTACATCCCATTCAACGCCCCCCTCCCCCTGCCGACCGGCTCCCCTTCACTTCACCCCCTTCCCTCCTCTGCTACCTCCCCTTCACCCCCAAATCAACCCCCCTCCTCCTCCCCTGCTAACCTCCCCCTTCACCCCTCCCCCCCTGATACTTATACGCTACTACTTCCCCTTCACACCTTCCCCCTCCCCTCCTCCACTGCTACCTTCCTCCCTTCAATCACACCCCCTCCCTCCCCTGCTACCTCCCCACCCTTCCCCTCCCCTTCACGCCCTCCCTCCCCTGCTACCTCCCCCTTCATCACAATCAACAACAAAACCACCCCATTCCCTTCCCTCCTCTGCTCGCTACCTCTCCCTTCACACTGCCCCTCCCTCCCCTGCTACCCTCCCCTTCACCCTCCCTCCTCTGCTACCTCCCCTTCACCCAACACTTCCCGCCCTGCCTCCCCTGCTACCTCCCCTTCCACCCCACCCTCCCCCGCTACCTCCCCTTCAACCCCTCCCTCCTCTGCTCCTTCTGCTGCTACCCTTAACCCGCCCCTTCCATCCACCCCTCCCTCCCCTGCTACCCCCTCCCCCTTCACCCCTCTCCCCCTCCCCTGGCTACCTCCCCTTCAACCCTTCAACCCTTTCTCCTCCCCTGCTTACCTCCCCTTCACCGCCCCCTCCCTCCCCTGCTTACCTCCCCTTCATTCAAAATCACGATCATTCACCCCCTCCCTCCCCTGCTACCTCCCCTTCACACCATCCCTCCAACCTCTCTACCTCCCCTTCAACCCCTCCCTCCCCTGCTACCTCCCCTTCACTCCCTCCCTCCCCTGCTATGGCTACCTCCCCTTCAACCACCACTCCCTCCCCTTCACCCCTCCCTCCTCGGCTAACCTCCCCTTTCACTCCCCTTCCACCCTCCCTCACTCCCTGCGAACCTCCCCTCCACTTCACTCCCTCCCTCCCCTGCTAACTGCCCTTCACCCCTCCCTCCTCTGCTACCTCCCCTTCACAACCCTCCCTCCCTCCCCTGCCTAGCTACCCTCCCCTTCAACCCCCTCCCTCCTCTGCTACCTCCCCTTCACCCCTCCCTCCCCGGCTACCCCTCCCCTTCACCCCTCCCTCCCTGCTCTACCCTCCACTTCACCCCATCACACCCCTCCCTCCTCTGCTAACCTCCCCTTCAACCCTCCCTCCCTTGGCTACCCTCCCCTTCACCCCTCCCTCCCCTGCTACCACTCCCCTTCTTCACACCCTCCCTCCTCTCTAACCTCCACTTCACCCCTCCCTCCCCTGATACCTCTCCCCCTTCATCAATCACCCCTCCTCCCCTGCTACCCTCCCCTTCACCCCTCCCCCCCGGTCCCCGGCGACGGCCTCACCTCCCCTTTCCCCCTCCCTCCCCTGCTAACATCCCCTTCACACCCCTCCCATCCCCCTGCTACCTCCCCTTCATCACCCCTACCCTCCTCTGCTACACCTCCCCTTTCCACCCCTCCCTCCTACTGCTACCCTCCCCCTTCAACCCCTCCCTCCTCTGCTACCCATCCCCTTCTCTCACCCCTTCCCTCCTCTGCTACCTCCCCTTCACCCCTCCCTCCTGCTGCTACTACGACCATCCCCTTCATTTCCACCCCTCCCTCCTCTGCTACCTCCCCCCTTCACCCCTCCCTCCCCTGCTACCCTCCCCTTCACCCCCCCTCCTCTGCTTACCTCCCCTTCAACCTCCATCGATCAACAACGACCCTCCCTCCTCTGCTACCTCCCCTTCACCCCTCCCTCCACTGCTACTCCCCTTCACCCCCTCCCTCCTCTGCTACCCTCCCTTCACCCCTCCCTTCCTCTGCTACCTCCCCCTTCACCCCTCCCTTCCTCTGCTACCGCCCCTTCACTTCAACCCCTTCCCTCCCTGCACCTCTCCCCTCCCCCTTCCCTCCTCTGCATCCTACATCCCCCCTTTCATCACACCCCTCCCTCCTCTGCTACCTCCCCTTCACCCTCCCTCCTCTGCTACCCTCCCCTACACTTCACCCTCCCAACCCCTCCCTCTTCCTCTGCTTCCCTCCCCTTCACAAGGGTGCGTGGGACGCTCCGCGGGTCCTGCGCTTGCTAGCCGGTCCCCTTCACCCCCCCCTCCTCTGCTACCGGTCCCCTTTCGCCTGAGTTTTCACCCCCTCCCTCCGTGGACTGTTGCGTGGTGTGACCTCTCCCCTTACCCCTCCCCCACTGCTACCTCTCCCCTTCACCCCCTCCCTCCTCGCTACCATCCCCTGCACCCCTCCCTCCTCAGCTACCACCCCTTCACCACCCCTCCCCCTCTGCTACCCTCCCCTTCACGACACGCACCCCCCCTCCCCTGCTACCCTCCCTTTCACTCACCCACCCAACCACAACAAATTCACGCCCTCCCTTCCTTCCCTCTGCCTTACCTCCCCCCTCCCCCTTCATCACCTCCTCTCCCCCCTCTCACTACCCTACCCCTTCACCCCTCCCTCCTCTGCTACCTCACCTCCCTTCACCCCTCCCTCCCTCTGCTACCTCCCCTTCACCCCATCCCTCCTCTGCTAACCACCTCCCCGTCACCCACCCCCTCCCTCCCTGCTAACCTCCCCGTCACCCCTCCCTCCTCTCTACCTCCCCTTCACCCCTCCGTCCTCTGCTACCTCCCCTTCACAACCCTCCTCCTCTGCTACCTCTTCCCCTTCACCCCTCCCTCCCCTGCTACCACCCCTTCACACCCGCCTCCTCCTCTACCGATCCCTTCACCCCTCCTCCTCTGCTACCACACCATCCCCTTCACACCCTCCCTCCTCTGCTACCGTCCTCCCGCCCTTCACCCCTCCCTCCTCTGCTACCTACCTCCCCTTCAAAATTCATCACCCCTCCCTCCTCTGCTACCTCCCCTTCACCCCTCCCTCCTCTGCTACCTTTCCCATTCTCGTTTCCTCCCTCCTCTGCGAACCTCCCCCCCCGTTCACCCCCTCCCTCCCCCCTCCCCTCTACCTCCCCCTTTTCACACCCCTCCCCTCCTCTGCTACCTACCCCTCACCCCCACCCCCTCTCTCCCTACTGCGACCTCCCCTGTTCATCACCCCTCCCTCCTCCTGCTACCTCCCCTTCAACCCCTCCAACCCCTTCCCTTCACCCCTCCCTCCTCTATGCTACCCCTTTCCCCTTCACCCCTCCCCTCCTCTGCTACCTCCTCCCTTCCTCCCCTTCACCCTCTCCCTCCTCCCTGCTAAACCTCCCCTTCCACCCCGCCCTCCTCGCTACCCTTACCCCTTCACCCCAAGACCCCTCCCTCCTCTGCTAACCTCCCCTTCTACCCCCTCCCTCCCCCTCTACCTCCCCTTCACCACACGCCAACAACACTATGCCCTTCATCAAAACACACCACGCGGGGTCCCACCCCTCCCAAACTCCCCCCCACCACCCCCTACGCACCCTAAGTCCGAATACCGCCAAACCAACCCACTTAGGACCAAACACCACAACACATTCACCCCCCCCCTTCACACCCACAAAACAACCCCCCTCCCATTTAAATCCTCTTGCTACCTCCCTTCACCCACCCCGTCCCTCCTCTGCACCTCCCCTTCCAACCCTCCCTCCTCTGCTACCCTCTCCCTTCACCCCTCCCCCCCCGCTGCTACCTCCCCCCCTTCCACCCCTCCCTCCCTGCTACCTCCCCTTCACTTCAACCCCTCCCTCCTCTGCTACCTCCCCTTCACCCCTCCCTCCTCCCTGCTACCTCCCCTTCCACACCTCCCATCCTCTGCTACCTCCCCTTCACACTCCCTCCCTCCTCTGCTAACCCTCCCCTTCACCCCGCCCTCCTCTTCTAGACCTCCCCTTCACCCCTCCCTCCTCTGCTACCCTCCCCTTCCACCCCTCCTCCTCCTGCTATACCTCACCCTTTCCACCCTCTCCTCCTCTGCTCTACCCTCCCCCTTCACCCCTCCCCTCCTCTTGCTACCTCCCCTTCACCCCTCCCTCCCCTGCTAACCTCCCCTTCACCCCTCCCTCTCTACCCTCCCCTTCAACCCCTACCCTCCTCTGCTACCTCCCCTCCCCTACACAATCCCTCCCTCCTCTGCTACCCTCCCCTTTCACCCCTCCTCCTCGCTACCCTCCCCTTCTAACCCTCCCTCCCTCTAACCTCCCCTTCACCCCTCCCTCTCTCTGCTACCTTTTCTCCCCTTCATCCACTCACCCCTCCTTCCTCTGCTACCCTCCCCTTCACTCCCTCCCTCCTCTGCTAACCTCCCCTTCAAAACCCCCCCTCCCTCCTCTACTACCTCACCCTTCACATCCCTCCCCATCCTCTGCTACCTCCCCTTCACTCCCCTCCCTCCTCTACTACCTCCCCTTCACCCCTCCCTCCCCTGCAACCCACCTCCCCTTCACCTCCCCTCCTCCTCTGCTACCTCCCCTCCAACCCCTCCCTCTCCTCAGCTACCACCTCCCCTTCACCCCCTCTCCCTTCCTCTCTACCTGCCTCTTCACCCCCTCCCACCTCTGCTACCTCCCCTTCCACCCCTACCCTCCTCTGCTACCTCCCCTCAATAATCAACCCCCTCCCTCCTCTGCTACCCCGACTCCCCTTCAACAACCCCTCCCTCCTCTGCTACCCTCCCCTTCACCCCTCCCTCCCCTGCTACCTCCCCATTCACCCCGTCCCTCCGCTGCTACCACCCCAACAACCCCCCTCCCTCCTCTGCTAACCCGGCCCTCCCCTTCACCCCTCCCAACTCCCTCCTCTGCTACCTCCCCCTTCACTCCCTCCCCTCCCCGTCCCCCCCTGTCTACCTCCCCTCCCCTTCACACCATCAACCGCCGCCACCCATCCTCTGCTACCTCCCCTTCCATTCACAAACGCTAGCCCACCCTTCATCCCTCTACCCATCTTCCACCGTCCCCTTCTCCCCTCCCCTCCCTCCTCCTGCTACCTCCCCATCACACCCATTCACCCCTTCCCTCCTTCTCCTCTGCTACCCTCCCCTTCAAACCCCCTCACCTCCTCTGTCTGCTACCTCCTCCCCCTCACACCCCTCACTCCCTCCCCTGCTACCTCCCCTTCACCCCTCCCTCCACTGCCTACCTGCCCATTCACCCTTCCCTCCCCTGCTACCTACCCTCCCTCCCTTCACCCCCTCCTCCTCAGCTACCTCCCTTCACACCCGCTCCCTCCCTCTGCTCCTTTCCTCCCCTTCACACCCTGGGATCCCTCCTCTGCACTCCCCTTCACCAACACCCTCCCTCCTCTGCTACCTCCCTTCAACCCCTCCTCCTCTGCACCTCCCCTTCAACACTTCACCCTCCCTCCTCTGAAACCTCCCCTTCACACTAAACCCCTCCCTCCTCTCTAACCTCCCCATCACCACCTACCCCTCCTTCTGCTATCTCCCCCTTCAACAGACCCCTCCCTCCTCTGCTTCCTCCCCTTCAACCACACACCCCTCCCATCCTCTGCTACTGCTACCTCCCCTTCAGCCCCTCCCTCCTTGCTACCTCCCCTTCACACTCATTTCACCCCTCCCTCCTCTGCCTTCCTTCCTCCCCTTCAACCCACCCTCCTCTGCTACCTCCCCCTTCACCCCTCCCTCCTCTGGCTACCTCCCCTTCACACCCCTTCCCTCCCTGCTGTCCTTCACCTTCTCACTCACCCTCCACCCACCTCTGCTACCTCCCCTTCACACCTCCCACCTCTGCTACCTCCCCTCACTAAACCTCCCCTTCACCCCTCCCTCCTCTGCTTCCTCCCCTTCACCCCACCCCCACTGCTAACCTACCCCCCATTCACAACCCCTCTCCCTCCTCTGCTTCTCCTGCTATCCTCCCCTCACACCCTACCTCCTCTCTGCTTCCTCCCCTTCATCAACCCCTATCCCTTCCTCTTCTACTCCCCTTCACCCCTTCCTCCCTCCTCTGCTACCTCCCCTTACACCCAGCCCCCCCCTCCTCTGGCTTCCTCCCCTTCACACCCCTCCCTTCCTCGACTGCTACCACTTTCCCCTTCACCCCTCCCTCCTCTGCTACCTCCCCTTCACACCACAACCCCTCCCTCCTCTGCTACCTCCCCTCACCCCTCCCCCTCCTCTTCCTCCCCTTCACCCCTCCCATTCCTCTGCTTCCCTCCTCCCTGGTCACCCCCTCCCTCCTCTGCTACCTCCCCTTCACTCACACCCCACCCCTCCTCTGCTACCTCCCCTTCACACCCTCCCTCCTCTGCTAATACCTATCCCCCTTAACAACCCTCCCTCCCTCCTCAGCTACCTCCCCCATCAACCCCTCCCATCCTCCCTGCACCTCCCCTTCAACCTCCTTCCCTCCTCTGCTACCTCCCCGTCACCCCCTCCCTCCTCTGCTACCTCCCATTCACACCACCCCTCCCTCCTCTGCTACCTCCCCTTCTTACTCCCCCTCCCTCCTCTGCTACCTCCCCTTCAACCAATTCATCACCCCCCTCCCTTCCTCAGCTACCTCCCTCCCCCATCCATTCAACCCCTTTCACCCCCTCCCTCCCGCTACCTCCCCTTACCCATACCCTCCCTCCTCTGCAACCTCCCCTTCACCCCTTCCCTCCCTCCTGGCTACCTCCCTTCACCCACCCTCACCCCTCCCTCCTCTGCTACCTCCCCCCTTCACCCCTCCCTCCTCCTGCTACCTCCCCTTCACAAAACCCTCCCTCCTCTGCTACCTCCCCTTCACACCCCTCCTCCTCCTGCTTAACCCGTCCCCTCCCCTTCACACCCTCCCTCTACTGCTACTCCCCTTCACCCCTGCTTCCCTCCTCTGCTGCTACCCTGTCCCCTTCACTCCCTTCACCCCTCCCTCCTCCTGCTACCTCCCCTGGCACCCCTCCCTTCCTCCTGCTACCTCCCCTTCACCCCTCCCTCCTCTGCTACCCTCCCCTTCACCCCTCCCTCCTCTGCTACCACCCCTTCACCACACCCCTCCCTCCTCTGCTACCTCCCCTTCACACCCCTCCCTCTTCCTCTGCTACCTACTTCCCCTTCACTCCCTCCCCTCCCCTCAACCTCCCCTTCACCCCTCCCGTCCTCTGCTACCCCCCCTTCACCCTCCCGTCCTCTGCTATACTACCTCCCATTCACACCTCCCTCCCTGCTACCTCCCCTTCACCCCCCCCTCCTCCTGCTACTCTGCTTCCTTTCCCCTTCAACCTTTTCACTCACCCCTCCCTCCCTCTGCTATACCTCCCCTTCACCCCTCCCTCACTGCTTCCTCCCTTACACCCTCCCTCCTCTGGCTCTATACCTCCCCCTTCAACACCCTCCCTCCTCTGCAACCTCCCCCTTCAACACCCTTCCCTCCGCTGCTACCTCCCCTTCACTTCACCCCTCCATCCTCTGCTACCCCCTCCCCTTCACACCCCACACTCACGCTGCTTACCTCCCCTTCACATCACCCCTTCCCCTCCTCTGCTACCTCCCCTTCACCACCCCTCCCTCCTCTCTACCTCCCCTTCAATCAACCCCTCCTCACCTCTGCTACCACTCCCCTTCACCCATCCTCCCTCCTCTGCTACCTCCCCTTCACCCTACCCTCCTCTGCTACATATCCCCTTCACAACCCTCTCCCCTCCTCTGGCTACCTCCCCTTCACCCCTCCCTCCTCCTGCTACCACTCTCCCTTTCCCCCCTCCCTCCTCTGGCTAACCCTCTAGCTCCCCTTCACCTTCCCTCCCTCCTCAGCTACCTCCCCTTGCACCCCTCCTCCTCTGCACCTCCCCTTCATTCAAGGGGGTTGTTAGCAGCCCCCTCCTCTGCTACTCTCCTCCCCTTCACCCCCCCTCCTCTGCTTATCCTCGCTACCTCCCCTCCCTTCACCCCTCCCGCCTCTCTACCTCCCCTTCAAAACCCCTCCCTCCTCTGCTACCTCCCCTTCACCCCTCCTCCTTGCTTACCTCCCCTTCATCATCACCCCTCCCTCCATCCTCCTGGCTAACCCTTTCCTCTTCACGCCTTCCTCCCCTGCGACCTCCCCCCTTTCACACCTCCCTCCTCTGCTACCTCCCTCACACACCCCTCCCCTCCTCGCTGACCTCCCCCCTTCAAATCACATACTCACCTCCCTCCTCCTGCTACCTCCCCTTCACCCCTCCCTCCTCTGCTACCTCCCCGTCACACAACCCTCCCTCCTCTGCTACCTCCCCCTTCACACTACCCGCCCTCCTCTTGCTACCTCCCCCTTCACCCCCTCCCTCCTCTGCTACCTCCCCTTCACCCCGCCCTCCCCTGCCTACCCCTCCCCCTACACCCCTCCCTCCTCTGCTACCCTCCCCTTCATCATTCAACCCACTAATCGGGCCTCCCTCCTCTGCTACCTCCCTTTCACATCACAATCGCCCTCCCTCCTCCTGCTACCTCCCCTTCAACCCCCCCCTCCCTCCTCTGCTATCTCTACCTACCTCCGCCTTCGAATCATCCCCTTCACACCCTCCCCTCCTCTGGGCTACCTCCCCTTCAAACATCCCGTTCCCCATCACCACCCTCCCTCCTCTGCTACCTCCCCTTCAACACCCCTCCCTCCGTCTGCTACCCCTCCCCTTCACCCCCATCCCTATTTCTACACTAACTCTAACTCCCCACATCCTCCCTTTAGACCACGTATTCTCTGTCACGTATATTTAGTTCGTTCGAAATAGACACATGTGCACATCAGGGGTCATCTTTTGTTTGAGACGTTCCGCGCATCCAGTGGCTTAATCAGTACAAGGACATAATGAGTAGACAGTAGAACTATATACAAAAGATGAAGGTAATCAGTCCCCTCAGCCTTGAGGAGGTGAAGACCACCGTGGTCTTCTCGTTATTGTATACCATACATGGATATCAATTAGTCACTTATTTTCTTCTCTCCCTTTCTCTCTCTCGTCTCTCCTCTCTCTCCCTCTTCTCCTCCTCTCCTTCTCTCTCCTCTCTCCTCTCTCCTCTCTCTCTCTCTCTTCCCACCTCACTCTCTCTCTCTCTCTCACACTCTCTCTCTCTCCCTCTAAATAAATACCATTTTGCAGTCAGCCGTGAAGAGAATATAGTTCTAGTAATTTATCTAATTAACAATTTTGACACATTCCTTATTAAAGACTCCCCCTGAACTCTGACATTAAAGGCCTGCAGCAAGACTTTGTTTACCCAAAAAACACTCCATCACGTAGCATGGTTTTGGTCATACAGTGATGCTTCACCTTCCAGCAGGTCTCCACTCCATCACGTAGCAATGTTGTTTTCATACAGAGATTTGCTTCTTCTCCTTCCAGCATTTCCCACTCCATCACGTAGCAGGTTGGTCAGTACAGTGTTGTCTTCTGCATCTCCTTCCAGCAGGTCCACTCCATCCACGTACAAAGGTTGGTCCTACAGTGATGCTTCCTTCTCCTTCCCAGCGAGGTCCACTCCCATACGTAGCAAGGTTGGCATACAATGAAGTGATCTTCTCTCTTTTCTTCCAGCAGTTCCACTCCATCACGGTTAGCAAGGTTGTTCATACAGTGATGCTTTCTTCCTTCTCCTTCCAGCAGGTCCACTCCATTCATCGTAGCCTGGTTGGTCATAAAGTGATGGTTCTTTTGCTCCTTCCACAGGTCCACTCACTCTCCTCACGTAGCATGGTTGGTGGTATATACATCCCTCAAGTATATACCCATCAAGTATATACATCCATCAGTAAATACATCCAACAAGTATATACATCCATCAAAAGTATATACATCCATCAAGTATATACATCCATCAGGTATATACATCCATCAGGTATATACATATCCATTCAAGTATATACATCCATCACGTATATACACCATCAAGTATATACATCACATCCATCAGGTATATACATCCATCAAGTAATATACATCCATCAAGTATATACATCCATCAAGTATATACATATCCATCAAGTATATACATCCATCAAGTATATACATCCATCAGTATAAACATTCCATCAAGTTATATACATCATCAAGTATATATCAATAGCATTCTGCAAGTATATCTATTAGCATATTCCATCAAGTAATATACATCCATCAGGTATATACATCCATCAAGGTTAAACATATCCATCAAGGTTATACATCCATCAGGTAAAATACATCCATCAGGTTATAATACATCCATCAGGTTTATACATCCATACAATATATACATCCATCAAGTATATACATCCATCAGGTATATACTTCCATCAGGTATATACATACCATCGGTATATTACATCCATCAGGTATATACAATCCATCAGGTATATAACTCCATCAAGTATATACATCCTCAAGTATAGATACATCCATCAGGTATATACATCCATCAAGTATTTACATCCATCAAGTAAATACATCCATCAGTATAACAACCATCAATATATACATCCATCCAAAGTATAATACATCCATCAGGTATATACAATCCACAGGATATACATCCATCAGGTAATTATACAATCCATCAAGTATATACATCCATCAAGTATATACATTCCATCAAGTATATACAGCCATCAGTATATACATCCATCAGGTATATCCATCCATCAGTATATACATCCATCAGGTATAAACATCCAGCAGTATCTACATCCATCAGGTAAATACATCCATCAAGTATATTACATCCATCAAGTATATACATCCATCTGGTATATACATCCATCAAGTATATACATCCATCAAGTAAATACATCCATCAGGTATATACATCCATCATTTATTATACATCCATCAGGTATATACATCCATCCAGTATAACATCCATCAGGTATATACTCCAACAGGTAATATACATCCATCAAGGTAAATACATCCATCAGTATATACATCCATCAAGTATATAACAACATCCATTACAGGTAAATACATCCATCAAGTAATAAACATCCATCAGTATATACATCCCTCTCATGTTATAATACATCCATCAAGTATATAACATCCATCAGGTATAACATCCATTCAGGTATATACATCCATCAAGTCACCGTAAAGATACAAGATGACGTCACTAAACCTTGTTCTGGTATAGAATGTGATTAATTCTGTTTCTCTTCCTTCCCCTATCCCTCCTCTGCACCTGCCCTACAACTCCCTTCCCTCCTCTGCTACCTCCCCTTACACCCTTTCACAAATTCACACACCCCTCACACAACCCCTACCGGCCTATCCCTCCTCTGCTACCCTACCTCCTACCCCCCTCCCCTTCAAAAAACCCCCATCCCTCCTCTCTGCTACCACCCCCACCCTTCACCCCTCCTCCTCTGCTAACCTCCCTCCCCTTCAATCATTCACTACCCTTCCCCCTCCCCTCTCCTCTGCTACCTCCCCTTCACCCCTCCCTCCTCTGCTACCAACCCTCTCCCCTTTCAACCCTCCCTCCTCTGCTTACCTCCCCTTCGACAACCCCTCCCTCCTCTGCTACCCATCCCCTTCAACCCCTCCCTCCTCTCTTGCTACTACCTCCCCTTCACCTCACACCCCCTCCCTCCTCTGCTACCATCCCCTTCACCCTCACAACCCCCTCCCTCCTCTGCTACAGTCCCCTTCACCCCTCCTCCTCTGCAACCTCCCCTTCACCCCCACCTCTCCTCTGGCACCTCCCCTTCACCTTCAACCCCTCACCTCCCCTCCTCTGCTAACCTCCCCTTCAACCCCTGCCCTCCTCTGCTCCACTCCCTGCTACTCCCTCCCCTTCAACCCCTTCCCTCCTCTAACTACCTCCCCTTCACGCACCCCTCCCCCTCTGCTACCTCCCCTCCCCCCTTTCACCCCTCCCTATCCTCTGCTACCCTCCCCTTCCACCCCTCCCTCCTCTGCTACCATCCTCTTCAACCCCTCTCCTCCACTGCTACCTCCCTTCACCCCTCCCTCCTCTGCTACCTCCCCTTCACCCCTCCCTCCTAACCTCTGCTACCTCCTCCCTTAAACCTCCCCTTCACCCCTCCCTCCTCTGCTACCTCCCCCTTCATCACAACCTCCTCCTCCTCTGCTACTGCTAAACCTCCCCCCCCCCCTTTACCCTCCCCTTCACTCCTCCTCCTCTGCTACCTCCCTTACACCACCCCTCCCTCCCTGCTACCTCCCCTTCCACACCATCCACCCTCCCTCCTCGCTCCTCCTCCCCCCTTTTTCACCCCTCCCTCCCTCCGCTAACCCATCCCCTTCAAACACACCCCTCCCTCCTCTGCACCTCCCGTCAAACGCCCCTCCCTCCTCTGCTACCTCCGGGCCTCAACCCCCCCTCCTCTGCTACCTCCGCCTCACCCACACCTGCCTGCTACCCTCCCTCCCCTTCAAACCCCTCCCTTCCTCTGCTACCTCCCCCTCACAACAAACCCACCCTCCCTCCTCTGCTACCTCCCCACTCCCCTTTCATCAAACCTCTCCCTCCTCTGCTACCCCTTCCCCTTCGTTCACACCCCTCCTCTTCTGCTAGCCCCATCCCCTTCAACCCCCCCCTCATCTGCTCCCTCCCCTTCACCAGTCATCCCCTTCACCCCTCCCTCATCTGCTACCCCTCCCCTTCACTCACCCCTTTCTCAATCACCTCACCCCTCCCTCTCCTTCTGCTAACCCATCCCCTTCAAACCCCTCCCTCCTCTGCAACCTCCCCCTTACACCCCTCCCTCCCTCACCTCTGCTACCTCCCCTTCACCCCTCCCACCTCCCTCCTCTGCACCTCCCCTTCACCACCCCTCCCTCCTCTGCTCTTGCTACCTCCCCTTCACCCCTCACATCCTCTGCTACCTCCCCTTCACCCCTCCCTCCCTCCTCCTAGCTTACCCCTCCCCCCCTTCACCCCCTCCCTCCTCTGCCTAACCTCTCATTCACCAACCCCCCTCCTCCCCTGCTACCTCCCCTTCACCCCTTTCCCATCCCTCTGCTACCTCCCCTTCCACCCCTCCCCTACCCCTGCTACCCGACCTCCCCTTCAACACCTTTCACCCCTCCTCCTCTCTACCCCCCTTCAACGCATCACCCCTCCCTCCACTGCTACCTCCCCCCTTCACCCCTCCCTCCTCTGCTACCTCCCCTTCACCTCACCCCTTCCCCCTTCACACACCCCTCCCTCCTCTCTACCTCCCCTTCAACTCCCTCCCTCCTCTGCTTTACCTCCCCCCCCCTCACCCCTCCCTCCTCTGCTACCGCCCCTTCACACCCCCTCCCCTCTGCTACCATCCCTTCACAACCCCCGCCCTCCTCTGCTAACCTCCCCTTCCAACCCCTTCCCTCCTCTGCCTACCTCCCCTTCAACACACACAAAACCCCTTTCCCTCCTCTCTACCCTCCCCTTCAACAACCCCCTCCCTCCCCAGATACCACACCCTCTCCCCTTCACCCCTCCCTCCTCTGCTAATACCTCCCCTTCACCCATCCCTCCTCTGCTACCTCCGCTACCCATCCCCTTTCACCACCCCCCTCCCTGCTACCTCCCCATCAATCAAACCCCCTCCCCCACGCAACCTCCCCTTTCACGGTCCCCCCTCCCCTCCCCTGTCCTCCTCTGCTTTACCTCCCCCTTCACCCTTTCCCTCCTCTGCTACCCAAACTCCCCTTCAAACCCCCCTCCCTCCTCTGCTACTCCCCCTTCACCCTCCCTCCTCTGCTACCCTACCCTCCCCTTCACCCTCTCCCTCCTCTGCTACCTCCCCTTCACCCTCCCTCCTCTGCTACCTCCCCTTCAACACAACCCCCTTCCCTCCCCAGCTACCTCCCCCTTCACACCCTCCCTCCTCTGCGCTATCACCTCCCCTTCAACACCCCACCCTCCCTCTCTACCTCTCCACCTCCCCCTTCAACCACCTCCCCTTCAATTCACCACCTCCCTCCTCTGCTACCCTCCCCCTTCACCCCTTCCCTCTCCCTGCTAACCTTCCCCTTCAGACCCCTCCTCCTCTGCTACCTCCCCTTCAACCCCTCCCCCTCTTCCTACCTCCCTTCACCCCTCCCGCCTCTGCTACCTCCCCTTCACCGCCTTCACCCTTCCCTCCTCTGCTACCCTCTCCCTTCTCACACCCTTCCCTCCTCTGCTACCCACCTCCCCTTCACCCCTCCCTCCTCTTGCTACCTCCCTTCACCCCTCCCCCTCCTGCTTCTCTCCCCTTCATCACCCCGTCCCTCCCCTGATACCTCCCCTTCACCCTCCCTCCTCTGCTACCGTCCCCTTCACCCCTCCCTCCTCTGCTACCTCCTCCCCCATCAAACCCCTCCCTCCCCTGCTAGCTACCTCCCCTTGCACCCCTCCCTCCCCTGCTACCTCCCCCCTCACCCCCTCCCTCCCCTGCTACCTCCCCTTCACACCCCTTCCCTCCTCTGCTTACCTCTCCCTTTCCACCCCTCCCTCCTCTCTACTCTCCCCTTCAACCCTCCCCTACCTCCCCTGCTACCTCCCCTTCACCCCCTCCCTCCTCTGCTACCTCCTACCTTCAAAACCCCTCCCTCCTCTGCTACCTCCCCTTTCAACGTCTCCCCTCCCCTCCTCTGCACCTCCCCTTCACCCTCCCCTCCTCTGCTACCCTCCCTTTCACCCCTCCCTGTCTGTCTGCTACCCTCCCCCTTCACCCCTCCCACCTTCCTCTGCTACCTCCCCTTCACACCCTCCCTCCCCCTGCTACCTCCCCCTTCAATCACACCCTTCACACCCCCACCCTCCTCAGCTACCTCCCCTACAAAACTCACCCTTCTCCACGCCCTCCCTCCCCCCCTGCTAAACCACCTCCCCTTCACCCCTCCTCCTCCTGCTAACCTCCCCCCTTCACCCCTCCCTTCCCCATCTACCTCCCTTCAAACACCCCTCCCTCCCCTGCTACCCCCCATCCCCTTTCACAACCCTCCCACCCCTGCTCCTCCCCTTCACACCCTCCCTCCTCTGCTATACCTCCCCTTCACCCCTCCCCCTCTCTACCCCGTCCTCACCTCCCCCTTCAACCTCAACCCCTCCCTCTCCCCTGCTACCCTCCCCATCACCCCTCCCTCCCTCTGCTACCTCCCCTCACCCCCTTCAACCCCTCTCCCTCCTCTGCTACCGTCCCCTTCACCCCTCCCATCCCCTCTTCTACCACCTCCCCTTCACCCCTCCCTCCTCTGCTTAACCTCCCCTTTCAACCCCTCCCCTCCTCTCTACTTACCTCCCCGTTCAAAACCCCACCCTTCCCCTGGCTACCTTTTCCCCTTCCACCCCTCCCTCGCTCCTGCTTACCTCCCCTTCACCCCTCCTCCCTCCTTCTGCTACCTCCTTCACCCCCCCTCCGTCTGCTACCTCCCCCTTCACCCCTCCCCCCTCCTCTACCACCCCCCTTCACCCCGCTTCCCTCCTCTGCTACCTCCCCTTCACCCCTCCACTCCTCTGCGAACCTCCCCCCTTCTCACCCCTCCCTCCTCTGCTAACCACCCCCCTTTCAACCCCTCCCTTCCTCTGCTACCTCCCCTTCACCCCCCTCCTCCTTTCTCTGCTACCCTCCCCTTCACCACCCTCCCTCCTCTGCTACCATCCCCTTCACCCCCGCCCTCCTTCCTCTGCTACTCCCCTTCAACCCTCCCTCCGCTGCTACCTCCCCTTCAACAAACCCCTCCCCTCCCCTCTGCTACCTCCCCTTCAACCCCTCCCTCCTCTGCTACCCCTCCCCCTTCACCCCGCCTCCCTTCTCTACTCCCTTCACCCCTCCCTTCCCCCTGCTGACCTCTCCCCTTCACCCCCCCACCCCTGCATACCCTCCTACCGTCCCTCCCCTTCACCCCCACCCTTCCTCTGCTACCTCCCCCTTCACCCCTCCCTCCTCTGCCATTACCTCCCCTTCACACCCTTCCCATCCTCCTGCTACCTCCCCTCACACCCTCCCTCCCTCTCCTCCCCTTCCACACCCTCCTCCCTGCTACCTCCCCTCACCCCCTTCACCCCTCACTCCTCTGCTACCTCCCCTTCACCCCCTCCCGTCCCTGCTACCTCCCCCCCCTTCCAGCAACCTCAACTCACCCCTCCCATCCCCTGCTACCTCTCCCCCTCACAACCCTCCTCCTCTGCTCTCTGCTACCCTCCCCCTTCACCCCCCCTCCTCTGCTCTGCTACCTCACCCTTCACCCCTCCCTCCTCTGCTACCTCCTCCCCTTCACCCCTATCCCTACCCCTCCTCTGAATACCTCTGCCTAACTACCTCCCCTTCACCCCTCCCTTCCCTCTGCTACCTCCCTTCAACACCCATCCCTCCTCTGCTTACCTACCCCTCACCCCTCCCTCCTCTGGCTACTCCCCTTCAACCCCCTCCATCCCCCTGCTACCGTCCCCTTCACGCCCTCCCTCCCCTCTAACCAAATAGATAAACCTACCCCTTCACCCCTCTCCCTCCCCTGCTAACCGTACCTCCCCTTCACCCCGCCCTCCCCTGCTACATCCCATTCAACGCCCCCCTCCCCCTGCCGACCGGCTCCCCTTCACTTCACCCCCTTCCCTCCTCTGCTACCTCCCCTTCACCCCCAAATCAACCCCCCTCCTCCTCCCCTGCTAACCTCCCCCTTCACCCCTCCCCCCCTGATACTTATACGCTACTACTTCCCCTTCACACCTTCCCCCTCCCCTCCTCCACTGCTACCTTCCTCCCTTCAATCACACCCCCTCCCTCCCCTGCTACCTCCCCACCCTTCCCCTCCCCTTCACGCCCTCCCTCCCCTGCTACCTCCCCCTTCATCACAATCAACAACAAAACCACCCCATTCCCTTCCCTCCTCTGCTCGCTACCTCTCCCTTCACACTGCCCCTCCCTCCCCTGCTACCCTCCCCTTCACCCTCCCTCCTCTGCTACCTCCCCTTCACCCAACACTTCCCGCCCTGCCTCCCCTGCTACCTCCCCTTCCACCCCACCCTCCCCCGCTACCTCCCCTTCAACCCCTCCCTCCTCTGCTCCTTCTGCTGCTACCCTTAACCCGCCCCTTCCATCCACCCCTCCCTCCCCTGCTACCCCCTCCCCCTTCACCCCTCTCCCCCTCCCCTGGCTACCTCCCCTTCAACCCTTCAACCCTTTCTCCTCCCCTGCTTACCTCCCCTTCACCGCCCCCTCCCTCCCCTGCTTACCTCCCCTTCATTCAAAATCACGATCATTCACCCCCTCCCTCCCCTGCTACCTCCCCTTCACACCATCCCTCCAACCTCTCTACCTCCCCTTCAACCCCTCCCTCCCCTGCTACCTCCCCTTCACTCCCTCCCTCCCCTGCTATGGCTACCTCCCCTTCAACCACCACTCCCTCCCCTTCACCCCTCCCTCCTCGGCTAACCTCCCCTTTCACTCCCCTTCCACCCTCCCTCACTCCCTGCGAACCTCCCCTCCACTTCACTCCCTCCCTCCCCTGCTAACTGCCCTTCACCCCTCCCTCCTCTGCTACCTCCCCTTCACAACCCTCCCTCCCTCCCCTGCCTAGCTACCCTCCCCTTCAACCCCCTCCCTCCTCTGCTACCTCCCCTTCACCCCTCCCTCCCCGGCTACCCCTCCCCTTCACCCCTCCCTCCCTGCTCTACCCTCCACTTCACCCCATCACACCCCTCCCTCCTCTGCTAACCTCCCCTTCAACCCTCCCTCCCTTGGCTACCCTCCCCTTCACCCCTCCCTCCCCTGCTACCACTCCCCTTCTTCACACCCTCCCTCCTCTCTAACCTCCACTTCACCCCTCCCTCCCCTGATACCTCTCCCCCTTCATCAATCACCCCTCCTCCCCTGCTACCCTCCCCTTCACCCCTCCCCCCCGGTCCCCGGCGACGGCCTCACCTCCCCTTTCCCCCTCCCTCCCCTGCTAACATCCCCTTCACACCCCTCCCATCCCCCTGCTACCTCCCCTTCATCACCCCTACCCTCCTCTGCTACACCTCCCCTTTCCACCCCTCCCTCCTACTGCTACCCTCCCCCTTCAACCCCTCCCTCCTCTGCTACCCATCCCCTTCTCTCACCCCTTCCCTCCTCTGCTACCTCCCCTTCACCCCTCCCTCCTGCTGCTACTACGACCATCCCCTTCATTTCCACCCCTCCCTCCTCTGCTACCTCCCCCCTTCACCCCTCCCTCCCCTGCTACCCTCCCCTTCACCCCCCCTCCTCTGCTTACCTCCCCTTCAACCTCCATCGATCAACAACGACCCTCCCTCCTCTGCTACCTCCCCTTCACCCCTCCCTCCACTGCTACTCCCCTTCACCCCCTCCCTCCTCTGCTACCCTCCCTTCACCCCTCCCTTCCTCTGCTACCTCCCCCTTCACCCCTCCCTTCCTCTGCTACCGCCCCTTCACTTCAACCCCTTCCCTCCCTGCACCTCTCCCCTCCCCCTTCCCTCCTCTGCATCCTACATCCCCCCTTTCATCACACCCCTCCCTCCTCTGCTACCTCCCCTTCACCCTCCCTCCTCTGCTACCCTCCCCTACACTTCACCCTCCCAACCCCTCCCTCTTCCTCTGCTTCCCTCCCCTTCACAAGGGTGCGTGGGACGCTCCGCGGGTCCTGCGCTTGCTAGCCGGTCCCCTTCACCCCCCCCTCCTCTGCTACCGGTCCCCTTTCGCCTGAGTTTTCACCCCCTCCCTCCGTGGACTGTTGCGTGGTGTGACCTCTCCCCTTACCCCTCCCCCACTGCTACCTCTCCCCTTCACCCCCTCCCTCCTCGCTACCATCCCCTGCACCCCTCCCTCCTCAGCTACCACCCCTTCACCACCCCTCCCCCTCTGCTACCCTCCCCTTCACGACACGCACCCCCCCTCCCCTGCTACCCTCCCTTTCACTCACCCACCCAACCACAACAAATTCACGCCCTCCCTTCCTTCCCTCTGCCTTACCTCCCCCCTCCCCCTTCATCACCTCCTCTCCCCCCTCTCACTACCCTACCCCTTCACCCCTCCCTCCTCTGCTACCTCACCTCCCTTCACCCCTCCCTCCCTCTGCTACCTCCCCTTCACCCCATCCCTCCTCTGCTAACCACCTCCCCGTCACCCACCCCCTCCCTCCCTGCTAACCTCCCCGTCACCCCTCCCTCCTCTCTACCTCCCCTTCACCCCTCCGTCCTCTGCTACCTCCCCTTCACAACCCTCCTCCTCTGCTACCTCTTCCCCTTCACCCCTCCCTCCCCTGCTACCACCCCTTCACACCCGCCTCCTCCTCTACCGATCCCTTCACCCCTCCTCCTCTGCTACCACACCATCCCCTTCACACCCTCCCTCCTCTGCTACCGTCCTCCCGCCCTTCACCCCTCCCTCCTCTGCTACCTACCTCCCCTTCAAAATTCATCACCCCTCCCTCCTCTGCTACCTCCCCTTCACCCCTCCCTCCTCTGCTACCTTTCCCATTCTCGTTTCCTCCCTCCTCTGCGAACCTCCCCCCCCGTTCACCCCCTCCCTCCCCCCTCCCCTCTACCTCCCCCTTTTCACACCCCTCCCCTCCTCTGCTACCTACCCCTCACCCCCACCCCCTCTCTCCCTACTGCGACCTCCCCTGTTCATCACCCCTCCCTCCTCCTGCTACCTCCCCTTCAACCCCTCCAACCCCTTCCCTTCACCCCTCCCTCCTCTATGCTACCCCTTTCCCCTTCACCCCTCCCCTCCTCTGCTACCTCCTCCCTTCCTCCCCTTCACCCTCTCCCTCCTCCCTGCTAAACCTCCCCTTCCACCCCGCCCTCCTCGCTACCCTTACCCCTTCACCCCAAGACCCCTCCCTCCTCTGCTAACCTCCCCTTCTACCCCCTCCCTCCCCCTCTACCTCCCCTTCACCACACGCCAACAACACTATGCCCTTCATCAAAACACACCACGCGGGGTCCCACCCCTCCCAAACTCCCCCCCACCACCCCCTACGCACCCTAAGTCCGAATACCGCCAAACCAACCCACTTAGGACCAAACACCACAACACATTCACCCCCCCCCTTCACACCCACAAAACAACCCCCCTCCCATTTAAATCCTCTTGCTACCTCCCTTCACCCACCCCGTCCCTCCTCTGCACCTCCCCTTCCAACCCTCCCTCCTCTGCTACCCTCTCCCTTCACCCCTCCCCCCCCGCTGCTACCTCCCCCCCTTCCACCCCTCCCTCCCTGCTACCTCCCCTTCACTTCAACCCCTCCCTCCTCTGCTACCTCCCCTTCACCCCTCCCTCCTCCCTGCTACCTCCCCTTCCACACCTCCCATCCTCTGCTACCTCCCCTTCACACTCCCTCCCTCCTCTGCTAACCCTCCCCTTCACCCCGCCCTCCTCTTCTAGACCTCCCCTTCACCCCTCCCTCCTCTGCTACCCTCCCCTTCCACCCCTCCTCCTCCTGCTATACCTCACCCTTTCCACCCTCTCCTCCTCTGCTCTACCCTCCCCCTTCACCCCTCCCCTCCTCTTGCTACCTCCCCTTCACCCCTCCCTCCCCTGCTAACCTCCCCTTCACCCCTCCCTCTCTACCCTCCCCTTCAACCCCTACCCTCCTCTGCTACCTCCCCTCCCCTACACAATCCCTCCCTCCTCTGCTACCCTCCCCTTTCACCCCTCCTCCTCGCTACCCTCCCCTTCTAACCCTCCCTCCCTCTAACCTCCCCTTCACCCCTCCCTCTCTCTGCTACCTTTTCTCCCCTTCATCCACTCACCCCTCCTTCCTCTGCTACCCTCCCCTTCACTCCCTCCCTCCTCTGCTAACCTCCCCTTCAAAACCCCCCCTCCCTCCTCTACTACCTCACCCTTCACATCCCTCCCCATCCTCTGCTACCTCCCCTTCACTCCCCTCCCTCCTCTACTACCTCCCCTTCACCCCTCCCTCCTCTGCTACCTCCCCTTCACCCCTCCCTCCTCTGCTACCTCCCCTTCAAACCTCCCTCCTC
>NC_069405.1:2772437-2787437 GCF_026875155.1 Cherax quadricarinatus
GGTCCACTCCATCACGTAGCATGGTTGTTCATACAGTGATGCTTCTCCTTCCAGCAGATCCACTCCATCACGTAGCATGGTTGTTCATAGTGATGCTTCTCGTTCCAGCAGGTCCACTCCATCACGTAGCATGGTTGGTCATAGAGTGATGTCTCTCCTTCCAGCAGTCCACTCCATCACGTAGCATGGTTGGTCATAGAGATGCTGCCTCTCCTTCCAGCAGGTCCACTCCATCACGTAGCATGGTTGGTCATAGAGTGATGCCTCTCCTTCCAGCAGGTCCACTCCATCACGTAGCATGGTTGGTCATAGAGTGCTGCCTCTCCTTCCAGCAGGTCCACTCCATCACGTAGCATGGTTGGTCATAGAGTGCTGCCTCTCCTTCCAGCAGGTCCACTCCATCACGTAGCATGGTTGGTCATAGAGTGCTGCCTCTCCTTCCAGCAGGTCCACTCCATCACGTAGCATGGTTGGTCAGAGTGATGCCTCTCCTTCCAGCAGGTCCACTCCATCATGTAGCATGGTTGGTCATAGAGTGCTGCCTCTCCTTCCAGCAGGTCCACTCCATCACGTAGCATGATTGTTCATACAGTGATGCCTCTCCCAGCAGGTCCACTCCATCACGTAGCATGGTTGGTCATAAAGTGATGCTTCTCCTTCCAGCAGGTCCACTCCATCACGTAGCATGGTTGTTCATACAGTGATGCTTCTCCTTCCAGCAGGTCCACTCCATCACGTAGCATGGTTGGTCATAAAGTGATGCTTCTCCTTCCAGCAGGTCCACTCCATCACGTAGCATGGTTGGTCATACAGTGATGCTTCTCCTTCCAGCAGGTCCACTCCATCACGTAGCATGGTTGTTCATACAGTGATGCTTCTCCTTCCAGCAGGTCCACTCCATCACGTAGCATGGTTGTTCATAGTGATGCTTCTCCTTCCAGCAGGTCCACTCCATCACGTAGCATGGTTGTTCATACAGTGATGCTTCTCCTTCCAGCAGGTCCATTCCATCACGTAGCATGGTTGGTCATACAGTGATGCCTCTCCTTCCAGCAGGTCCACTCCATCACGTTGCATGGTTGGTCATAGAGTGATGCCTCTCCTTCCAGCAGGTCCACTCCATCACGTAGCATGGTTGTTCATAGTGATGCTTCTCCTTCCAGCAGGTCCACTCCATCACGTAGCATGGTTGTTCATACAGTGATGCTTCTCCTTCCAGCAGGTCCATTCCATCACGTAGCATGGTTGGTCATACAGTGATGCCTCTCCTTCCAGCAGGTCCACTCCATCACGTAGCATGGTTGGTCATAGTGTGATGCCTCTCCTTCCAGCAGGTCTGACGTTACTTTCACACACATTGTCCTCACACAGGGATGATGCAATTTACAATAATGTACTTGTGAAGGAAATAGTCGAATGGCATTGTTAAGTGTTGCCCATCTTGTGGTATAATAACTGTCTAGTGGAAGGAAGATAGGAGAGAATAAAAGGAAGGTAAGGACAGGAAGGTAAGAGGGTATGTAGAAGGAAGATGGCTAAGAAGTGGAAAGTAATGACCAATAACACTATAGAAACAAACTCCACACGAGTACCAGGGTTCAAAAAGCAAATATAAAGATGTTTGACGTCAGTCGGTCTAGAGTTAAGAAGCTGAACCAGTGACCTAATTACTTGAGAAACCTTAAGAGCAGTGACCTTGGATACAACAGTAGGTTCACTAACACCTCGGTGTCGACTTTAAAATCTTCTGTTGAATGCCTTGTCCATGAACATCCATGTAAATATCTCCAGAGTTAAAGGTTCTACTGAAATGAAGTGAGAAGTGAGTGGTCTTGCTTGATCCTCTGGTGAGCTTAGTTTGTCTAGAAGCTGGAGAGTGGAAGAGGCAGCAGATCAGCCAAGAGTCGTGTGTAACTATTTCCTCGCTTAAGTCATGCAGCAACTCTTGCGTTTTCTTAGAAGCAAACATAACCTACTACTGTTTACCCCTGGCAGGTATTGCCGCAAGGTGTGTATTTACCTCACCTACTTACCCATTTGTAGTTCTAGGGGTAGATTTAACTCTCATGGTCCCGCCTCTTCGCTGGCAGCTATTAGGTCCACTCTCTCCCAGCTCTAAGAGCCTTGTTGTGCATGACAGCAGTGGGCATCTCTTTTCCTGTTGCTAGTTTATTCACCAGAAAACGAGTCCTGATACGGGTCTTTATCATAAGACGACCCGTTCAGTGGCGCCGGTATGACTAAGCGCACGTCAAGGTGTGGCAGGTGATGGCACCTTGGGATGGGGGAGGGAGTCACGCCAGCAGCGACCACCAGGTTAACTATACAAGTATAGTGTACTGTGGTGAGGCGAAGTAGGTGTTTCCCGTCATTACTTTTAGATGATAATCACTTCTCACTTGCCCCACTTCCCACCTTTTGCACCTCCCCCCTAATTCACCTCTCTCTCTCTCTCTCCCCCTCACTACTTCCCTCTCTCTCTCACAACCCCTTCTCTCAACACTCTCCCTCCCTTTCACCTTTCAGAAACTGGTTATTTTGGTTTAAAATGGTTTATTCTTCTCTTTCCACTCACGCCGTTATCTCTCCAACAGTAAATACGATACAACAGGTGAACTTCAAATGTGTTTCTGTCTGACATCTCGTCATTACAGAGCCTACACAGCTATTATACGTGATGACGGGCCGTCATGCAGTGTTCTACATGATAGTGCTTGCATCACACACACACAAGCGCCGAAATCACGAAAGTTATAGCAGCTGTAACAGACAAATAATAATAATATACAAATACACCAAGATACCTGAAGCCTAAACTAATGACGAGTCAAGACCGAAGATGATGGAAGATCTAGCTGGGTGCCAAGAGGCCACAACAAGGGCCGTAACAAGCAGCATCATACGTAATGTTAAACATGGAAAGAATCCTTACTGTGGGGTCCCAGGGAAGACTATACCAAGCAGGATACATAACAGGTGTGGGGAGCTCCCAGGGAAGACTATAATAAGCAGGACACATAACAGGTGAAGGGAGGTCCCAGGGAAGACTATAACAAGCAGGATACATAACAGGTGTAGGGAGGTCCCAGGGAAGACTATACCAAGCAGGATACATAACAGGTGTAGGGAGGTCCCAGGGAAGACTATACCAAGCAGGATACATAACAGGTGTAGGGAGGTCCCAGGGAAGACTATAACAAGCAGGATACATAACAGGTGTGGGGAGGTCCCAGGAAGGACTGTAACAAGGATACATAACAGGTGTGGGGAGGTCCCAGGAAGGACTATAACAAGGATACATAACAGGTGTGGGGAGGTCCCAGGAAGGACTGTAACAAGGATACATAACAGGTGTGGGGAGGTCCCAGGAAGGACTGTAACAAGCAGGATACATAACAGGTGTGGGGAGGTCCCAGGAAAGACTGTAACAAGCAGGACACATAACAGGTGTGGGGAGGTCCCAAGAAGGACTGTAACAAGGATACATAACAGGTGTGGGGAGGTCCCAGGAAGGACTGTAGCAAGGATACATAACAGGTGTGGGGAGGTCCCAGGAAGGACTGTAGCAAGGATACATAACAGGTGTGGGGAGGTCCCAGGAAAGACTGTAACAAGCAGGATACATAACAGGTGTGGAGGTCCCAGGAAGGACTGTAGCAGGGATACATAACAGGTGTTGGGGGGGTCCCAGGAAGGACTGTAACAAGCAGGATACATAACAGGTGTGGGGAGGTCCCAGGAAGGACTGTAGCAAGGATACATAACAGGTGTGGGGAGGTCCCAGGAAGGACTGTAACAAGGATACATAACAGGTGTGGGGAGGTCCCAGGAAGGACTGTAACAAGCAGGATACATAACAGGTGTGGGGAGGTCCCAGGAAGGACTGTAACAAGGATACATAACAGGTGTGGGGAGGTCCCAGGAAAAACTGTAACAAGCAGGATACATAACAGGTGTGGGGAGGTCCCAGGAAAAACTGTAACAAGCAGGATACATAACAGGTGTGGGGAGGTCCCAGGAAAAACTGTAACAAGCAGGATACATAACAGGTGTGGGGAGGTCCCAGGAAGGACTGTAACAAGCAGGATACATAACAGGTGTGGGGAGGTCCCAGGAAGGACTGTAACAAGGATACATAACAGGTGTGGGGAGGTCCCAGGAAGGACTGTAACAAGCAGGATACATAACAGGTGTGGGGAGGTCCCAGGAAGGACTGTAACAAGCAGGATACATAACAGGTGTGGGGAGGTCCCAGGAAGGACTGTAACAAGGATACATAACAGGTGTGGGGAGGTCCCTGGAAGGACTGTAACAAGGATACGTAACAGGTGTGGGGAGGTCCCAGGAAGGACTGTAACAAGCAGGATACATAACAGGTGTGGGGAGGTCCCAGGAAGGACTGTAACAAGCAGGATACATAACAGGTGTGGGGAGGTCCCTGGAAGGACTGTAACAAGGATACATAACAGGTGTGGGGAGGTCCCAGGAGGGACTGTAACAAGGATACATAACAGGTGTGGGGAGGTCCCAGGAAGGACTGTAGCAAGGATACATAACAGGTGTGGGGAGGTCCCAGGAAGGACTGTAACAAGCAGGATACATAACAGGTGTGGGGAGGTCCCAGGAAGGACTGTAACAAGGATACATAACAGGTGTGGGGAGGTCCCAGAAAGGACTGTAACAAGCAGGATACATAACAGGTGTGGGGAGGTCCCAGGAAGGACTGTAACAAGGATACATAACAGGTGTGGGGAGGTCCCAGGAAGGACTGTAACAAGCAGGATACATAACAGGTGTGGGGAGGTCCCAGGAAGTACTGTAACAAGCAGGATACATAACAGGTGTGGGGAGGTCCCAGGAAGGACTGTAACAAGGATACATAACAGGTGTGGGGAGGTCCCAGGAAGGACTGTAACAAGGATACATAACAGGTGTGGGGAGGTCCCAGGAAGGACTGTAACAAGCAGGATACATAACAGGTGTGGGGAGGTCCCAGGAAGGACTGTAAGCAAGGATACTATAACAGGTGTGGGGAGGTCCCAGGAAGGACTGTAACAAGGATACATAACAGGTGTGGGGAGGTCCCAGGAAGGACTGTAACAAGGATACATAACAGGTGTGGGGAGGTCCCAGGAAGGACTGTAGCAAGGATACATAGTCAGGTGTGGGGAGGCAGGAAGGACTGTACAAGGATACATAACAGGTGTGGGGAGTCCAGGAAGGACTGTAACCAGGATTTCATAAAAGGTGTGGGGAGGTCCCAGGAAGGACTGTAGCAAGGATACATAACAGGTGTGGGGAGGTCCGAGGAAGGACCCGGGAACAGGGTACATAACAGGTGTGGTGAGGTCCCAGGAAGACTGTAACAAGGATGACATAAAAGGTGTGGGGCAGGTCCCAGGAAGGACTGTAGCAGGATACATAACAGGTGTGGGGGAGGTCCCAGGAAGGACTGTAGCTAGGATACATAACAGGTGTGGGGAGGTCCCAGGAAGGACTGTAACAAGCAAGGATACATAACAGGTTGGGAGGGCCCAGGAAGGACTGTAACAAGGATACATCAGGTGTGGGGAGGTCCCAGGAAGGACTGTAACAAGGATACATACAGGTGTGGGGAGGTCCCAGGAAGGACTGTAACAGGATACATAACAGGTTGGGAGGTCCAGGAAGGACTGTAACAAGATACATAACAGGTGTGGGGAGGTCCCAGGAAGGACTGTAACAAGGATACATAACAGGTGTGGGGAGGTCCCAGGAAGGACTGTAACAAGGATACATAAAAAGGTGTGGGGAGGTCCCAGGAAGGACTGTAACAACGGATACATAACAAAGGGGTGGGGAGGGGCCCAGGGAAAGGACGTAACAAAGGATACATAACAGGTGTGGGAAAGGGCCCAGGGAAAACTTAACAAGCAGGATACATAACAGGTTTTGGGGAGGTCCCAGGGAAGGACTGTAACAAGGATAATAACAGGTGTGGGGAGGTCCCAGGAAGGACTGTAACAAGGATACATAACAGGTGTGGGGAGGTCCCAGGAAGGACTGTAACAAGCAGGATACATAACAGGTGTGGGGAGTAAAAAAGTGAAAACGAAAGCACGATGCGCATTATAGGGAAAAAATGTCAAGGAGATGCAATAGTCTGGGAGAGCAGGAGTCCGGTGTCCGGATACCTGGAGCAGGAGTCCGGTGTCCGGATACCTGGAGCAGGAGTCCGGTGTCCGGATACCTGGAGCAGGAGTCCGGTGTCCGGATACCTGGAGCAGGAGTCCGGTGTCCGGATACCTGGAGCAGGAGTCCGGTGTGTGGATACCTGGAGCAGGAGTCCGGTGCCCGGATACCTGGAGCAGGAGTCCGGTGTTCGGATACCTGGAGCAGGAGTCCGGTGTCCGGATACCTGGAGCAGGACACCGGTGTCCGGATATCTGGAGCAGGAGTCCGGTGTCCGGATACCTGGAGCAGGAGTCCGGTGTCCGGATACCTGGAGCAGGAGTCCGGTGTCCGGATATCTGGAGCAGGAGTCCGGTGTCCGGATACCTGCAGCAGGAGTCCGGTGTCCGGATACCTGGAGCAGGAGTCCGTGTCCGGATACCTGGAGCAGGAGTCCGGTGTCCGGATACCTGGAGCAGGAGTCCGGTGTCCGGATACCTGGAGCAGGAGTCCGGTGTCCGGATACCTGGAGCAGGAGTCCGGTGTTCGGATACCTGGAGCAGGAGTCCGTTGTCCGGATACCTGGAGCAGGAGTCCGGTGTCCGGATACCTGGAGCAGGAGTCCGGTGTTCGGATACCTGGAGCAGGAGTCCGGTGTCCGGATACCTGGAGCAGGAGTCCGGTGTCCGGATACCTGGAGCAGGAGTCCGGTGTCCGGATACCTGGAGCACGAGTCCGGATACCTGGAGCAGGAGTCAGGTGTCCGGATACCTGGAGCAGGAGTCCGGTGTCCGGATACCTGGAGCAGGAGTCCGGTGTCCGGATACCTGGAGCAGGAGTCCGGTGTCCGGATACCTGGAGCAGGAGTCCGGTGTCCGGATACCTGGAGCAGGAGTCCGGTGTCCGGATACCTGGAGCAGGAGTCCGGTGTCCGGATACCTTGAGCAGGAGTCCGGTGTCCGGATACCTGGAGCAGGAGTCCGGTGTCCGGATACCTGGAGCAGGAGTCCGGATACCTGGAGCAGGAGTCCGGATACCTGGAGCAGGAGTTCGGTGTCCGGATACCTGGAGCAGGAGTCCGGTGCCCGGATACCTGGAGCAGAGTCCGGTGTCCGGATACCTGGAGCAGGAGTCCGGTGTTCGGATACCTGGAGCAGGAGTCCGGTGTCCGGATTCCTGGAGCAGGAGTCCGGTGTCCGGATACCTGGAGCAGGAGTCCGGTGTCCGGATACCTGGAGCAGGAGTCTGGTGTCCGGATACCTGGAGCAGGAGTCCGGTGTCCGGATACCTGGAGCAGGAGTCCGGTGTCCGGATACCTGGAGCAGAAGTCCGGTGTTCGGATACCTGGAGCAGGAGTCCGGTGTCCGGATACCTGGAGCAGGAGTCCGGTGTCCGGATACCTGGAGCAGGAGTCCGGTGTCCGGATACCTGGAGCAGGAGTCCGGTGTCCGGATACCTGGAGCAGGAGTCCGGTGTCCGGATACCTGGAGCAGGAGTCCGGTGTCCGGATACCTGGAGCAGGAGTCCGGTGTTCGGATACCTGGAGCAGGAGTCCGGTGTCCGGATACCTGGAGCAGAAGTCCGGTGTCCGGATACCTGGAGCAGGAGTCCGGTGTCCGGATACCTGGAGCAGGAGTCCGGTGTCCGGATACCTGGAGCAGGAGTCCGGTGTCCGGATACCTGGAGCAGGAGTCCGGTGTCCGGATACCTGGAGCAGGAGTCCGGATACCTGGAGCAGGAGTCCGGTGTCCGGATACCTGAGCAGGAGTCCGGTGTCCGGATACCTGGAGCAGGAGTCCGGTGTCCGGATACCTGGAGCAGGAGTCCGGTGTCCGGATACCTGGAGCTGGAGTCCGGTGTCCGGATACCTGGAGCAGGAGTCCGGTGTCCGGATACCTGGAGCAGGAGTCCGGTGTCCGGATACCTGGAGCAGGAGTCCGGTGTCCGGATACCTGGAGCAGGAGTCCGGTGTCCGGATACCTGGAGCAGAAGTCCGGTTTTCCAGATACCTGGAGCAGGAGTCCGGTGTCCGGATACCTGGAGCAGGAGTCCGGTGTCCGGATACCTGGAGCAGGAGTCCGGTGTCCGGATACCTGGAGAAGGAGTCCGGTGTCCGGATACCTGGAGCAGGAGTCCGGTGTCCGGATATCTGGAGCAGGAGTCTGGTGTCCGGATACCTGGAGCAGGAGTCCGGTGTCCGGATACCTGGAGCAGGAGTCCGGTGTCCCCGGATGCCTGGAGCAGGAGTCCGGTGTCCGGATACCTGGAGCAGAGTCCGGTGTCCGGATACCTGGAGCAGGAGTCCGGTGTCCGGATACCTGGAGCAGGAGTCCGGTGTCCGGATACCTGGAGCAGGAGTCCGGTGTCCGGATACCTGGAGCAGGAGTCCGGTGTTCGGATACCTGGAGCAGGAGTCCGTTGTCCGGATACCTGGAGCAGGAGTCCGGTGTCCGGATACCTGGAGCAGGAGTCCGGTGTTCGGATACCTGGAGCAGGAGTCCGGTGTCCGGATACCTGGAGCAGGAGTCCGGTGTCCGGATACCTGGAGCAGGAGTCCGGTGTCCGGATACCTGGAGCACGAGTCCGGATACCTGGAGCAGGAGTCAGGTGTCCGGATACCTGGAGCAGGAGTCCGGTGTCCGGATACCTGGAGCAGGAGTCCAGTGTCCGGATACCTGGAGCAGGAGTCCGGATACCTGGAGCAGGAGTCCGGTGTCCGGATACCTGGAGCAGGAGTCCGGTGTCCGGATACCTGGAGCAGGAGTCCGGTGTCCGGATACCTGGAGCAGGAGTCCGGTGTCCGGATACCCGGAGCAGGAGTCCGGTGTCCGGATACCTGGAGCAGGAGTCCGGATACCTGGAGCAGGAGTCCGGATACCTGGAGCAGGAGTTCGGTGTCAGGATACCTGGAGCAGGAGTCCGGTGCCCGGATACCTGGAGCAGGAGTCCGGTGTCCGGATACCTGGAGCAGGAGTCCGGTGTTCTAATACCTGGAGCAGGAGTCCGGTGTCCAGATACCTGGAGCAGGAGTCCGGTGTCCGGATACCTGGAGCAGGAGTCCGGTGTCCGGATACCTGGAGCAGGAGTCTGGTGTCCGGATACCTGGAGCAGGAGTCCGGTGTCCGGATACCTGTAGCAGGAGTCCGGTGTCCGGATACCTGGAGCAGAAGTCCGGTGTTCGGATACCTGGAGCAGGAGTCCGGTGTCCGGATACCTGGAGCAGGAGTCCGGTGTCCGGATACCTGGAGCAGGAGTCCGGTGTTCTAATACCTGGAGCAGGAGTCCGGTGTCCGGATACCTGGAGCAGGAGTCCGGTGTCCGGATACCTGGAGCAGGAGTCCGGTGTCCGGATACCTGGAGCACGAGTCCGGATACCTGGAGCAGGAGTCAGGTGTCCGGATACCTGGAGCAGGAGTCCGGTGTCCGGATACCTGGAGCAGGAGTCCAGTGTCCGGATACCTGGAGCAGGAGTCCGGTGTCCGGATACCTGGAGCAGGAGTCCGGTGTCCGGATACCTGGAGCAGGAGTCCGGTGTCCGGATACCTGGAGCAGGAGTCCGGTGTCCGGATACCTGGAGCAGGAGTCCGGTGTCCGGATACCTGGAGCAGGAGTCCGGTGTCCGGATACCTGGAGCAGGAGTCCGGATACCTGGAGCAGGGTCCGGATACCTGGAGCAGGAGTTCGGTGTCAGGATACCTGGAGCAGGAGTCCGGTGCCCGGATACCTGGAGCAGGAGTCCGGTGTCCGGATACCTGGAGCAGGAGTCCGGTGTTCTAATACCTGGAGCAGGAGTCCGGTGTCCAGATACCTGGAGCAGGAGTCCGGTGTCCGATACCTGGAGCAGGAGTCCGGTGTCCGGATACCTGGAGCAGGAGTCTGGTGTCCGGATACCTGGAGCAGGAGTCCGGTGTCCGGATACCTGTAGCAGGAGTCCGGTGTCCGGATACCTGGAGCAGAGTCCGGTGTTCGGATACCTGGAGCAGGAGTCCGGTGTCCGGATACCTGGAGCAGGAGTCCGGTGTCCGGATACCTGGAGCAGGAGTCCGGATACCTGGAGCAGGAGTCCGGTGTCCGGATACCTGAGCAGGAGTCCGGATACCTGGAGCAGGAGTCCGGTGCCCGGATACCTGGAGCAGGAGTCCGGTGTCCGGATACCTGAGCAGGAGTCCGGATACCTGGAGCAGGAGTCCGGTGCCCGGATACCTGGAGCAGGAGTCCGGTGTCCGGATACCTGGAGCAGGAGTCCGGTGTCCGGATACCTGGAGCAGGAGTCCGGTGTTCGGATACCTGGAGCAGGAGTCCGGTGTCCGGATACCTGGAGCAGGAGTCCGGTGTCCGGATACCTGGAGCAGGAGTCCGGTGTCCGGATACCTGGAGCAGGAGTCCGGTGTCCGGATACCTGGAGCAGGAGTCCGGTGTCCGGATACCTGGAGCAGGAGTCCGGTGTCCGGATACCTGGAGCAGGAGTCCGGTGTCCGGATACCTGGAGCAGGAGTCCGGTGTCCGGATACCTGGAGCAGGAGTCCGGTGTCCGGATACCTGGAGCAGGAGTCCGGTGTCCGGATACCTGGAGCAGGAGTCCGGATACCTGGAGCAGGAGTCCGGTGTCCGGATACCTGAGCAGGAGTCCGGTGTCCGATACCTGGAGCAGGAGTCCGGTGCCCGGATACCTGGAGCAGGAGTCCGGTGTCCGGATACCTGGAGCAGGAGTCCGGTGTCCGGATACCTGGAGCAGGAGTCCGGATACCTGGAGCAGGAGTCCGGTGTCCGGATACCTGGAGCAGGAGTCCGGTGTCCGGATACCTGGAGCAGGAGTCCGGTGTCCGGATACCTGGAGCAGAAGTCCGGTTTCCAGATACCTGGAGCAGGAGTCCGGTGTCCGGATACCTGGAGCAGGAGTCCGGTGTCCGGATACCTGGAGCAGGAGTCCGGTGTCCGGATACCTGGAGAAGGAGTCCGGTGTCCGGATACCTGGAGCAGGAGTCCGGTGTCCGGATACCTGGAGCAGGAGTCCGGTGTCCGGATACCTGGAGCAGGAGTCCGGTGTCCGAATACCTGGAGCAGGAGTCCGGTGTCCGGATACCTGGAGCAGGAGTCCGGTGTCCGGATACCTGGAGCAGGAGTCCGGTGTCCGGATACCTGGAGCAGGACCCCGGTGTCCGGATACCTGGAGCAGGAGTCCGGTGTCCGGATACCTGGAGCAGGAGTCCGGTGTCCGGATACCTGGAGCAGGAGTCCGGTGTCCGGATACCTGGAGCAGGAGTCCGGTGTTCAGATACCTGGAGCAGGAGTCCGGTGTCCGGATACCTGGAGCAGGAGTCCGGTGTCCGGATACCTGGAGCAGGAGTCCGGTGTCCGGATACCTGGAGCAGGAGTCCGGTGTCCGGATACCTGGAGCAGGAGTCCGGTGTCCGGATACCTGGAGCAGGAGTCCGGTGTCCGGATACCTGGAGCAGGAGTCCGGATACCTGGAGCAGGAGTCCGGTGTCCGGATACCTGAGCAGGAGTCCGGATACCTGGAGCAGGAGTCCGGTGCCCGGATACCTGGAGCAGGAGTCCGGTGTCCGGATACCTGAGCAGGAGTCCGGATACCTGGAGCAGGAGTCCGGTGCCCGGATACCTGGAGCAGGAGTCCGGTGTCCGGATACCTGGAGCAGGAGTCCGGTGTCCGGATACCTGGAGCAGGAGTCCGTTGTCCGGATACCTGGAGCAGGAGTCCGGTGTCAGGATACCTGGAGCAGGAGTCCGGATACCTTGAGCAGGAGTCCGGTTTCCGGGTACTTGGAGCAGGAGTCCGGTGTCCGGATACCTGGAGCAGGAGTCCGGTGTCCGGATACCTGGAGCAGGAGTCCGGTGTCCGGATACCTGGAGCAGGAGTCCGGTGTCCGGATACCTGGAGCAGGAGTCCGGTGTTCGGATACCTGGAGTAGGAGTCCGGTGTCCGGATACCTGGAGCAGGAGTCCGGTGTCCGGATACCTGGAGCAGGAGTCCGGTGTCCGGATACCTGGAGCAGGAGTCCCGGTGTTCGGATACCTGGAGCAGGAGTCCGGTGTCCGGATACCTGGAGCAGGAGTCCAGTGTCCGGATACCTGGAGCAGGAGTCCGGTGTCCGGATACCTGGAGCAGGAGTCCGGTGTTCGGATACCTGGAGGAGGAGTCCCGGTGTTCGGATACCTGGAGCAGGAGTCCGGTGTCCGGATACCTGGAGCAGGAGTCTGGTGTCCGGATACCTGGAGCAGGAGTCCGGTGTTCGGATACCTGGAGAGGAGTCCTGGTGTTCGGATACCTGGAGAGTAAACATAATGGTAACTTGAGGCGCCAACATGTGACGGAGACTATAAAAATACTAGATGAACCAGTAAGGTTGGACTTGTTTCACCTTAAATTACTATTTCTCCAGGTGAATGTCACTTGGGGGAAGCAACCGCCCAGTGTTGACATCAGAATATCTGGTTGACTTGCTGGTGGAGAGAATAAAGGCGGGATACGAATGGAGATTAAACCACCAACGAGGAGACTATGAAGAAGTAGGAAAATGAAAGACAAGGGACGAGGTGTCGGAATGGGTGGATGTGACGAGTGGGGTTCCACAAGGATCAATCCTATGGCCGATGCTGTTTCCTGAATACGTGAATGAAGTGACAGAAGAAAAGGATTCAGAGATATACCTGTTCGCAGCCGAAGAGAAACTTACCAACGAGACTATGAATGGATAAATTAAGGGAAAAGGGAAGCCAGACAATCAACGAAAAGACTATGAATAGTCTACCTAGTTGGGTTATTGAGGCTAGGACTTTGGGTAGTTTCAAATTTAGGTTGGATAAGTACATGAGTGGGAGGGGTTGGATTTGAGAGGGACTTTCACATCAGAGCTTATTTCTTGGGTG
This sequence comes from Cherax quadricarinatus, assembly GCF_026875155.1. Taxonomy (NCBI): domain Eukaryota; kingdom Metazoa; phylum Arthropoda; class Malacostraca; order Decapoda; family Parastacidae; genus Cherax; species Cherax quadricarinatus. The sequence goes on from NC_069405.1 coordinate 2,785,476, forward strand.
GCATTGAAAATTGGGTTGGTCAAATGTTTGTTAGTGGGATGAATTGTAAAGGACCTGCCTAGTATGGGCCAACAGGCCTGCTGCAGCGTTCCTCCTTTCTTATGTTCTTATGTTCTTATAAATTCAAGAAGAGAAGACTCCAGATTACCAGCTAGAAGACCGAAGATCAAAGAAGAAAAGTGTCAAAGGTCGGCCAAATTAACAACGAGGAGACCATGAACGAATGAGAGTTTTTCTGAATAATGTGCAGCACGAAAGTTAAACTAAAGGCGAGTCAGGGCAGATGAGGGAGATCCAGCCAGGAACCAAGACGCCACAACGTAACGTAACACGTGGAGAGAATCCTTGCTGTGAGGTAACAGGAAGGATTGTAACAAGCAGTAGGATACATAACAGATGTGAGGAGGTCATAGGAAGGATTGTAATAAGCAGTAGGATACATAACAGGTGTGGGGAGGTCACAGGAAGGATTGTAACAAGCAGTAGGATACATAACAAGTGTGGGGAGGCCACACGAAGGATTGTAACAAGCAGTAGGATACATAACAAGTGTGTGGAGGTCACAGGAAGGATTGTAACAAGCAGTAGGATACATAACAGGTGTGGGGAGGTCACAGGAAGGATTGTAACAAGCAGTAGGATACATAACAAGTGTGAGGAGGCCACAGGAAGGATTGTAACAAGCAGTAGGATACATAACAAGTGTGAGGAGGCCACAGGAAGGATTGTAACAAGCAGTAGGATACATAACAAGTGTGGGGAGGTCACAGAAAGGATTGTAACATGCAGTAGGATACATAACAAGTGTGTGGAGGTCACAGGAAGGATTGTAACAAGCAGAAGGATACATAACAGGTGTGGGGAGGTTACAGGAAGAAATATAACAAGCAGTAGGATACATAACAAGTATGGGGAGGTCACAGGAAGGATTGTAACAAGCAGTAGGATACATAACAGGTGTGTGGAGGTCACAGGAAGGATTGTAACAAGCAGTAGGATACATAACAGGTGTGGGGAGGTCACAGGAAGGATTGTAACAAACAGTAGGATACATAACAGGTGTGGGGAGGTCACAGGAAGGATTGTAACATGCAGTAGGATACATAACAGGTGTGGGGATCACAGGAAGGATTGTAACAAGCAATAGGATACATAACAGGTGTGGGGAGGTCACAGGAAGGATTGTAACAAGCAGTAGGATACATAACAAGTGTGGGGAGGTCACAGAAAGGATTGTAACATGCAGTAGGATACATAACAAGTGTGTGGAGGTCACAGGAAGGATTGTAACAAGCAGAAGGATACATAACAGGTGTGGGGAGGTTACAGGAAGAAATATAACAAGCAGTAGGATACATAACAAGTATGGGGAGGTCACAGGAAGGATTGTAACAAGCAGTAGGATACATAACAGGTGTGTGGAGGTCACAGGAAGGATTGTAACAAGCAGTAGGATACATAACAGGTGTGGGGAGGTCACAGGAAGGATTGTAACAAACAGTAGGATACATAACAGGTGTGGGGAGGTCACAGGAAGGATTGTAACATGCAGTAGGATACATAACAGGTGTGGGGATTCACAGGAAGGATTGTAACAAGCAATAGGATACATAACAGGTGTGGGGAGGTCACAGGAAGGATTGTAACAAGCAGTAGGATACGTAACAGGTGTGGGGAGGTCACAAGAAGGATTGTAACAAGCAGTAAGATACATAACAGGCGTGGGGAGGTCACAGGTAGGATTGTTACAAACAGTAGGATACATAACAGGTGTGGGGAGGTCACAGGAAGGACTGTAACAAACAGTAGGAGGTCACAGGAAGGATTGTAACAAGCAGTAGGATACATAACAGGTGTGGGGAGGTCACAAGAAGGGTTGTAACAAGCAGTAGGATACATAACAGGCGTGGGGAGGTCACAGGTAGGATTGTTACAAACAGTAGGAGGTCACAGGAAGGACTG